>CM042182.1:5443787-5472328 GCA_023376005.1 Doryteuthis pealeii | reverse complement strand
AAAACAAAGAGCGAGATACATAGAAAAGTTTAGTTGTCAGGACCATGAATAGCGTACAGTAAATATACACTGTATGTGTACAGTCTCAGGTGCACAACATCATCAAAGTTCATGTCTAGTACATAGAATAATGTTTAGTGTCAGGAACATGAATAACGTACAGTAATAATATACATGTATGCGTACAGTGTTCAGGTGCAGTTGTGACTCATCAAAGTCTCATTTCTAGTACATAGAATAATGTATTAGTCTCAGGAACATTGAATAACGTACAGTAATAATATACATGTATGCGTACAGTGTTCAGGTGCAGTTGTGACTCATCAAAGTCTCATTTCTAGTACATAGAATAATGTATTAGTCTCAGGAACATGAACAGTGTACAGTAATAATATACATGTATGCGTACAGTGTTCAGGTGCAGTTGTGACTCATCAAAGTCTCATTATAGTACATAGAATAATGTATTAGTCTCAGGAACATGAACAGTGTACAGTAATAATATACATGTATGCGTACAGTGTTCAGGTGCAGTTGTGACTCATCAAAGTCTCATGTATAGTACATAGAATAATGTATTAGTCTCAGGAACATGAACAGTGTACAGTAATAATATACATGTATGCGTACAGTGTTCAGGTGCAGTTGTGACTCATCAAAGTCTCATGTATAGTACATAGAATAATGTATTAGTATCAGGAACTTGAATAACGTTCAGTAATAATATACATGTATGCGTACAGTGTTCAGGTGCACCACAACTCATCAAAGTCTCATGTCTAGTACATAGAATAATGTATTAGTGTCAGGAACATGAACAGTGTACAGTAATAATATACATGTATGTGTGCGCGTGCGTGCATATGTGTGTGGAGGGGGCTATCAGGTATAGTGTTGGCGAACTATAGGAATCATGGAGGCTTTGAAAGATGCAGTGTGTCGGCAGCCCGCAACAGATGCAGGCTGCTTATTCCATGCCTCGGCAACTCTGAGACGTGAAAAATGTTTCCGAAAGTCATGTGAGCTATGCTGTTTTCTAACTTTGTAGGCATGCCCACGTGTGCTAGAGATGAAGGTGCTCAAAGTTGCTGTTGTTAAGGATCTTATGAGCGTTTACCAGGTCAGTTGCCGGATGCCAGAGTTTCAACGAATCCAGCAAAAACAAAAACGTCTTCAGAATAAAATAACCCAATAAGGGTTGACATGTCATAAAATCCATCCAACCAACCAACCATCGTTCTGCCATAATGTTTACACTAATTAACCAAAATCCATTTGATTTAGTAGCTTCAAAATTTTGGTCCTTAATAAATTCAAATTAGGTCAAACGTTCCCTTTCTTAGAAATCTTTTTATATATATATATATATATATATAGCTGAAAGTTTTTAAAAAATCATCAGGAGTTTGTTTAATGTTTCTTCTTTCGAATGGACAAACAATTCTTAAGATAATATTAACCTTTATGCAAGTTTCATTGTGTTAAATATAGGGTGGTAAATTTCACAGGGAAAATTGGTGGTACCTAATAGATATAAAATCTTTTGGATTAAAAGTTTTTGTTATATTTTTATATACAAATAAAATACGGATCACTGAATGAAGATGCAAAACCAGATAGATAGATAGATAGATAGATAGATAGATAGATCCGTAGATAGATAGATAGATAGATAGATAGATAGATAGATAGATAGATAGATAGATAGATAGATAGATACATACATATGAACAGATTGAGATAGATAGACCTATAGTTACACCCATAGATAGATAGATAAATAGATAGATAGATAGATAGATCCGTAGAAAGATAGATAGATAGATAGATAGATAGATACATACATACATACATACATATGAACAGATTGAGATAGATAGACCTATAGTTACACCCATAGATAGATAGATAAATAGATAGATAGATAGATAGATCCGTAGAAAGATAGATAGATAGATAGATAGATCCGTAGAAAGATAGATAGATAGATAGATACATACATACATACATATGAACAGATTGAGATAGATAGACTTATAGTTACACCCATAGATAGATAGATAAATAGATAGATAGATAGATAGATCCGTAGAAAGATAGATAGATAGATAGATAGATAGATACATACATACATATGAACAGATTGAGATAGATAGACCTATAGTTACATCCATAGATAGATAGATAAATAGATAGATAGATAGATCCGTAGAAAGATAGATAGATAGATAGATAGATACATATGAACAGATTGAGATAAATAGACCTATAGTTACATCCATAGATAGATAGATAGATAGATAGATAGATAGATCCGTAGAAAGATAGATACATACATGCATATAAACAGATTCAGTTAGATAGGCCTATAGATACATCCGTAGATAAATAGATAGTTAGATAGATAGATAAATAGATAGATAGACACATCCATAGATAGATAGATGATATATAGATAGATATAACATATTGGGATAGAGAGAGAGAGAGAGAGAGAGAGAGAGAGAGAGAGAGAGAGAGAGAGAGAGAGAGAGAGAGAGAGAGAGAGATAATAATAATAATAATAATAATAATAATAATAATAATAGCATAATCTTTACAGATCATTGCCGTCCCTCACAATCATATAACTCCACCACCAGAACCCTTCCTTGCATGAGCCCTCAAATGACTCATCAAACCTGCTGCAGATCCACAAAGTTTCATGCAAATATGACATAGAAAGGACGTCCTTCCCAATGAATAAGATGATTCAGATGAATCAGATGATAAATTTTATGGTTATGCACCACCATATGTCTCATAAGACCAAAAGCCGACCTTGTCACATATAGCACAAGACACATTGTTTGTTCCTGGAATTTGCATGGATTGACCCTGGTGAGATTTCTATGATTAACAAAGTTAGACCACATGTCTGACATTTCCAACCCTCCATGTTCTCTCCAATATGACAGGTGTAACCCTTTCGAAGTTGACGCTTTAGGTTTTCATGTACGATTCTTTCACTCTCAAAACTGGTACAACCATCATCCACATGAACTCTCCAGTCAGTTCTCTCCAGTGTCAGCTTTTCCCATACATACATACATACATACATACATTCACTCATATAAACAGTTGTTGAAAATGAACAAAGTTTTATTTAACACAAGATAAAGAAATGCTTCTACCTAAAAGTGACTTGTGTGCGACCAGCTAAGCTCGTATCCTTCAAATTTCGTATTCATCTCTCTCGTCTTGTATCCCCCATTACGGTTCAAAGCTCCCACAATGTAACTTTCAGGGGAGACAACTCTGTCCTACTGATCAAGGGGAGTAACTCTAGAATTTCGTTAGATCTGGAACTAACAGTTTTAATTTGAAAATTATAGCTTTAATTTTGTCACTCATAAAATCATAAATAATTTTTTTTAACAGCGTATATTATTTCAGATTTCTCTGCGGAAATGTGCCGCATATATATATATATATATATATATATATATATATATATATATATATATATATATATAAAGAGTAGAACTCTGTGGGACATTGATAAGGAATTGGACTAGAGAATTAACACTAGACATTAACAGACAGACATAAACACCGCCACTTTAATGGAAGAAGTCGGGGAAAAAATTTCCACCAATCAAAAAGACGCTTGAAAGAAAAAATACACAAATATCGCCCCTGGAGGCGGGGGAAATGTATAAAGGTAAACTGAATTTGGCCATTTACCTGTCTGAATAAAAATATAAACGTGGTCTGATGAAGCTCGGTGGGCCCCGGGTACCCCTCGAGTGGAAATAGTTCATCATCACGATACCTATGTTATTTAAGGCCTTTTTATTCACACACACACACACACACACACACACACACACACACATATATATATATATATATATATATATATATATATATATATATGTGTGTGTGTGTGTGTGTGCGTGTGTGTGTGTTAAAGGTTATCATGTATAGCAATATAGCGATCTACACAATGTTAATGAATGGGAGACTAAAAAGAGTGGAAAAAGGGTGCTTATTGATAAAACAAGGGCCCTTTCGTTCGGTGTTTTTCAAGTTTTACACCCGGAAACGATTAAAAGTCAAATACTAAATTAGATAAGGACCTTTAAGATATTATCCATTCCCGACTTATTTAATTTACTATTTGACTTTTAATCGTTTCCGGGTGTAAAACTTGAAAAGCACCGGACGAAAGGGCCCTAGTTTTATATTAATAAAACAACTTTTTCCACTCTATTAATCCTTTTTTGTCTTACACTCAATATATATATATATATATATATATATATGCAATATAGTTACAAGTGATAACCTACTCGATTTTCACCATAAGATCTTCAGGGTTAAATCCACTGAATTAATCAAGATATTGATTAATTGCAGTCGATTACACGTGTAATCGACTGCAATTAATCAATATCTTGATTAATTCAGTGGATTTAACCCTGAAGATCCTTATGGTGAAAATCGAGTAGGTTATCACTTGTAACTATATTGCAATAAATTTGCCCTACTAACGTATTGAGCACTTTTTATTTGTTATATCGATGTCTTACCTTTCTGAATTTTGCATCAAATAACCATTGTGACCATATTCACCAGTAAGTCACCTTTTCCATTATATATTATATATATATATATATATATATATATACGATCATTTTTATATATTTTCATAAATCAATAAATCTGATGGCTAATGAGAAAATAAACATTTATTCTAAACTAGAAGCAGCTACCCAGCATCGACTGGGTAGAGAGGGCAGTGTCTAAAAAAATGTAAATAATTTTTGGTTTCCATGTATATATTTGCAAAAAAAAAAAAATACCTAGAATTTAATTTTATATATTATACTAAAGCTGAGCGAATCAATGTTTGTCTCTTAAAGGCTTTTTTTTACTGTTTAGTTTAATGACACGAAAGTTATACTAAATTATTCCTTACTTAGCATATTAGCTTTTGAAGATCTTTATTAGATATACCAATCTATAGGAGACGTCAACTTGATTATTTTAAAATCAAGGGAGATAATTAATATTTAAGTTGCAAGGAGTAGTTTCCTCTAAATTATACCAATGCTTATCCGACAGACACCATCACACACACACACACACACACACACACACACACACACACACAACATGACGCCCTGTACGAAGCTATTAACATTTCATATAGCGCTCATACCATTGAGAAAGGTATGCATCCAACCATTCTCCTTCCAGCTATGGGTAAATAGTTGGGGCAGACTGGGCTCTTTAACCTTGGTATGGCAACCGGTCTAGGAGTTGAAAAACTCTGAATTCAAACCTGTGAAACTCCGCTTAAGAAACTGACCTTGTGTCACATCCTACTCGTGTGGATGGGTTGGGAAATATGTATAAGTATACATAGATTTTATTTACCATCAGACAGACAGACAGACAGACAGACATATATATATATATATATATATATATATATATATATATATATATATATATAAACGAATTGCTTAAAATCTGCAGTCACTAATTTTAAGCCATTCGTTTTCAAACGTATATTTAGCTCTTTATATTGAGCACTTTTAAATCGGTTTAAAAAAAAAATCTAGAAGTAAATATATTTGTTTACTTGTTGGATTTAAAAGTAACTGTGATATATATATATATATATATATATATATATATATATATATATATATATATATATATATATTACTGGCAGATTATTACCGTCGGTTTCAAGGCATCATATGCCTTTCGTCAGATAAATCGCCTTGGAAGTGACATCTAAAGAAATATCCGTTATAAACCTCGTTTTTGCTTTATTTACCGCGTGCATTTCTCGTGCGTTCGTGATGTTAATATGATGTTCGAAAAGATTTTCCTTTTAAGGTGGTTGATCGTCTGTTGTTACTTTTTTCAGTCCAAGATCTTAATAAAAAAATTATTTCTATGTGGACAAGTTCTGAATATTTCTGATTTCGTATTTAGATGTTTATGCATTGAATTTAGACCTTTGTGTTATTAAACAACACGGAACATTTCTTTTTCATGATCTTGATTTGTATCTTTTCCAGTCTTCTGGCTATCTTTCTAATGTTAGGATCCAGTTGAAATAGGATTCTCCCCATACTATCAGCACGAGCGCTTTCGACTTTTTCTTCAGTCTTCATCAAATTTTGAGTGTATTTATTTTATATTATGACGATTTTGGGTAATGTGACGTAATCAGTGACGTCATTTTTGTTACAACAAAAACCGGAAGCGAATCTCCATTATTAATAGATTGCCTCAAGAATTTTTAGGTGTTTCTTATTGTTATTTTTATAGATGATATTAGTGTTTTCGGTGAGGATTTTGCTAATGTTAGAGGAAGTGAATTTATCTAGATGTTTTGTAATTAAATGTTGTTATTTGCCTTTTACCTATGTTTTATCTTTTATTAATTCATTTTATCTTTTAATCATCGTATTCATTAATCTTTTAATATATCCTTAATTTATATTTTTTTATCTTCCCGGAAATGAAATATTAAAAGGGTATGAAAACACAATATGTTGTTAAATTGAATATATTTTATGTCTATATTCAATTTAACAACACATTTTGTTTTTCATACCCTTTTATCTATACATATACCGTCGGATTCATTTCCTTACTCTTAACTCATTTATATATATATATATATATATATATTATATATATATATATATATAATTATATTAAAATAAGTGTATTTTGGCAGCATTTTTTCTTTTATACATGTTTTGTTGAACTGTACAGACAATTCCTGTCGGACAAGTCTTTGGTTGATCCGTTCCAATTTCCGGGCCATCTTCTGGTGTCGGGATGTAATAAATATATATATATATATGTGTGTGTGTGTGTGTGTGTGTGTGTGTCTGGAAATGGTGAAAGAGTAAAATCGCCATGAGAGAGAGAGAGAGAGAGAGAGAGAGAGAGAGAGAGAGAGAGAGAGAGAGAGAGAGAGAGAGAGAGACTTGACAGTTTTTTTTTTTTAAGTAAGGGACATAATTAAATATATTGAAGTTATCTCCCTTGAAAATATTTTACATTATAATTCGATGCGCGAGAGCTTATCAGATACATTGTTATTTACTGGCCACTTCACGTGGTGTAATGGTTAGCGAGCTAGATTAGCAGACCATTAGTTGTAGGTCCTATTCTCACTGGGTGCCCCATACTTCAGACCTTGTGCCACATATAAGCTAAGCTTAGTACATAACTATACAGTTATTTACCAAGCTTAGCTTAGGTGTGGCCAGAAGTAGAGGTGCCTTCTTACATTTTTAAATAGGTAAATAAATACGGTCGTAGAAAAAAATCCTTTTGTAAGATTTCTAAGAAAGGGAACGTTTGACCTAATTTAAAACTATTAAGAACCAAGATGATGAAGCTTCTGGCTCGCTGCTTCTGAAAATTAACATACTAAAACATTTATCTCTCTCCCGCCTCTCCACGCTCACTGAGAAACTAACATATATAACGAGGAGGTAATTAAGATAAACATAGAAAGAGGGAAAATGATAGGCAGAATGTGAAGTAAGAGACAAGTAATTTTTTTTTTACTTAATTGCAAATTACGACTGATTAGAACCAATTAAAATGGATTTATTTTCAAACATAACTCAACCCTTATAGGAATAATTCAGTATAACTTTCGTATCATTAAACTAAACAGTAAAAAAGCCTTTTGGAGACAAGCATTGATTCAGTCAGCTTTTGTATAATAATAATAATAATAATAATAATAATAATAATAATAATATGTCTAACTCTCCGACTCATCATCGCATCTGATGAGTCGGGAGAGTTAGACACTTTGTCTAAGCTGCCTGAAATAGACTATAATGCAAAATCTCTAAGTCTTTTGTTATTTCTTTACTTATAAATTTGCTCTGTGACTCTAACATTAAGCTCTCAAACTGCGACAGGTTTAAAAAAAACTCTTGTGTCGTAAGGAAGATTTCTTCTCTGGACTTTTGGATTATATATATATATATATATATATATATATATATATATATATATAGTTTGTTCACTTTCTTTCTTTCTGTGTAACATGTCTTTTTTCTTCCCTTTCTTCCATCCCATATTTTCAACCTAATGTCACATCCTACCCGAGGTCGTCATATCGTGGTGTAATGCTTAGGAATATAGTATCTCAGGTCCAATACTATTGAGATGTGAGTTCGATCCTCGCTGCGTGCCCCATACTTACGACCTTGTCTCAGATCTTAATCCTGGTGAACGGGTTGAGTAGATGCTTGTCACTTTTAGCGAATGGGTTGGGTAAATGCTGACTCGGGTATCCTCTTTTTTGTGTATGTGTGTATGTGTGTGTGTGTGTGTGTGTGTGTGTGCGAGAGTGTGTGTATCTGTGAGTGTGCGTGTGTGTATGTGCGTATGTGTATGTGTATGTATGTGTTAGTGTACGTGTGTGTATGTGTTAGAGTGCGTGTGTGTATATGTGCGTGTATGTGTTAGTGTGTGAGTGTGTGTGTGTATGTGTATGTGTATGTGTTAGTATGTGTTAGTGTGTGTGTATGTGTTAGTGTGCGTGTGTGTATGTGTGTGTAAGTGTTAGTATGCGTGTGTGTATGCGTGTGTATGTGTTAGTGTGTGTGTGTATGTGTATGCATGTGTTAATGTGCTCGTATGTATGTGTTAGTGTGTGTGTGTGTGTGTGCATGTGTATGTATGTGTTAGTGTGCGTGTGTGTATGTATGTGTATGTGTGTGTATGCGTCTGTATATGTGTGTGCATGTGTTAGTATGCTGGTGTGTATGTGTGTGGTAAGCGAGTGTGCATGCGTGTGTATATGCATGCGTGTGTGTGTGTGTGTGTTAGTGTGCGTGTGTGTATAAAAGTCAGTCGCACAAAGCGCTACGGGTATTATGTAACCCCGTATACTACCTGCTTCATAGTCGGATCATCGGCGATTAAACCGGTTCCCCCACCAAACTTGCATGGTGAGGAGGGTGGCTAGAAACCCAACAGGACGAAAATCAAAACCTGTGAAATGGCGAAGGAAGCTTCTCGCTCAACGGCCATCTAGCACATTAACGCGAGAACATAGAAATACCTGGGTTTGTATCCTAGGCGCCTAATAGTCTAAATAACCCCCGATGCCTTGTGGGTATCCTCTGGATAGGAAAAGGCTAAGGGAGAAAACCCTGACAGAAATCACAGCTTGGACTCCATTAGGCATTTCAGTGTATAAAACACTATCTGGCAACTCCTGCAGCCAAACTGACGCCGAATGTATTGGTTCACCATTCCTTCGGATCACGCTAGCGAGGCAGAGAGGGGGGCTCTGTCACTTGGACAACCAAGGGCCTCCATACATCTTACCCAGGCTTCTTTTTTGTGCCCTGGAGGGAAAATCCTTCTACACTGCTGTGAGGGCACAGCACGGGAGGTCAGCAGTTACCGGTGTATGTGTCTGTATGTGTTAGTGTGCGTTTGTGCAGGTTATTGACTGATAAATTATTTATTTATTGATCTACTAGGAAAAAAGAAGACAGGGTAAGGGTTAGGGGTTAGGGTTAGGGTTAGGGTTAGTTTAATGGTTAGGGTTAGGGTTAGTGTTAAATAATTTATCAGTCACGAGTGGTTCCCCTTTGTTTATGTTGGACTTATAGGAAATAACCTTTGTGCATGTGTGTGTATGTGTTAGTGTGCATGTGTGTGTGTATGTGTTAATGTGCGTGTGTGCATGTGTGTGTATGTTAGTGTGCGTGTGTGCGTGTGTGTGTGTGTGTGAGCGTATTCTCAGCCCCGCCGACAGGGCAGTAATGTCAAAAAAAGTTTTGGACACCTTCGATATATTCTTCAACACACACACACACACACACACACACACGCACACCAGAGACACAGACACAAAGACACAGACACACACATAGATAGACAGACAGGCTCACTGATTTTCAAATAAACTTTTGATTGTGTTAGGAAGAGTTATTTCCCCAACGATTCTACACCGGATATACTCACTGACAAGCAGGTAGACAAAAGACAGACAAGAACTTGGCCCCATGTGATGAACACACACATGATACACATGTTGAACTCTATGATAACCCATCACACTGTATTCCCGGTCAGTGAGAATAAATAAAACCAATATTGTTATATGTTAAACATATTTCACTGTTTTTATTATCATTGTTATTCCTACATCTCGGGATATGACAGCTTGTTTTGTTTTGTTTTGTTTTACGGCATATCAACCTCGATGGGTCATTTAATGCCGACAAACTTTTGAAACAAACTCATTCTTGATAGGAACTCATTTTTTTATAAACACATCTTGATTTATTTATAACCCATAGATGGGACTCTAACAGGTGCTACCACTCCGGGTTAGGATGGACCTGGGAGCAATGGTGATGAAGAGGCACTACCCACCCCTAAGAACTCTAAAATTAGAACGTCACTATTAGTTTAAAGTCATACCAGAACATGAAGACCATCAGCCACTACCTTGTAGCACATATGATAAAAAGGACTGGGGCTTGCCATAAGGGCAATAATAAGGTTGGGACAATTGTATAGGTGCTAGGGCCGTTTCCAGATAGAAAATATATATGTATACGGTAAGGCTTAACCTGAATAAGGGAAGTAAACCCCTAAAACAAATCAGGAGCCGGAGTCCCTAAGGAGTGGTTCTCAAACAGTGCACCCGGGCTCACTTGTGCACCCCAGAGCTTTTTCAGGTGCGCTCCGTAGTATTCCTGAAAAATCTATCAAGATATGAAAAGCAAATGTATACTAAGTTACTATATCATACCATTTCTTTACGAACAGATTCTAGTTTAACGCTAACAGAAAAAGAAGAACTGGCAGATGTGTCCACTGATCGTGGATTAATGATTAAATACAAAGAATTGTCTCTTGAAGCTTTTTGGATTTCTATTAAAAAAAACAACATATGTCGATATCTAAAAAAGCGCTGGCCATTTTATTGCAATTTTCCACCTCATATTTATGTGAACTGGGATTTTCAACCCTGGCAATAATTAAGTGTAAAAAGAGAAGAACTCTTCAATGCATTGATGAGGAAATGAGAGTTTGTCTCTCAAACATAAGACCAAACATTGAAGAAATCGCAAGGTCTCATCAAGCTCATGTTTCTCATTAACACAGGAATGAATAAACTTCATAGAAGTATGTTAAGTTTGCTTTTGTTAAATGTGTTATTTTTTTAATATATTTAACAGTTAACTTAACATATTAGTCCTATTTTGTATACAGTGCGCTATCAAGTATCTGTAGTACTGTAAGTGCGCCCAGACTGTATAAAGTTTGAGAACCACTGACTTAATAACATATTAGTCCTATTTTGTATACAGTGCACTATCAAGTATCTGTAGTACTGTAAGTGCACCCAGACTGTATAAAGTTTGAGAACCACTGACTTAACATATTAGTGCTATTTTGTATAGAGTGCGCTATCAAGTATCTGTAGTACTGTAAGTGCGCCCAGACTGTATAAAGTTTGAGAACCACTGACTTAATAACATATTAGTCCTATTTTGTATACAGTGCACTATCAAGTATCTGTAGTACTGTAAGTGCACCCAGACTGTATAAAGTTTGAGAACCACTGAGTTAACTTAATAACATATTAGTCCTATTTTGTATACAGTGCGCTATCAAGTATCTGTAGTACTGTAAGTGCGCCCAGACTGTATAAAGTTTGAGAACCACTGAGTTAACTTAATAACATATTAGACCTATTTTGTATACAGTGTACTATCAAGTATCTGTAGTACTGTAAGTGCGCCCAGACTGTATAAAGTTTGAGAACCACTGAGTTAACTTAATAACATATTAGTCCTATTTTGTATACAGTGCACTATCAAGTATCTGTAGTACTGTAAGTGCGCCCAGACTGTATAAAGTTTGAGAACCACTGAGTTAACTTAATAACATATTAGTCCTATTTTGTATACAGTGCACTATCAAGTATCTGTAGTACTGTAAGTGCGCCCAGACTGTATAAAGTTTGAGAACCACTGAGTTAACTTAATAACATATTAGTCCTATTTTGTATACAGTGCGCTATCAAGTATCTGTAGTACTGTAAGTGTGCCCAGACTGTATAAAGTTTAAGAACCACTGACTTAATAACATATTAGTCCTATTTTGTATACAGTGCGCTATCAAGTATCTGTAGTACTGTAAGTACGCCCAGACTGTATAAAGTTTAAGAACCACTGACTTAATAACATATTAGTCCTATTTTGTATACAGTGCGCTATCAAGTATCTGTAGTACTGTAAGTGTGCCCAGACTGTATAAAGTTTAAGAACCACTGACTTAATAACATATTAGTCCTATTTTGTATACAGTGCGCTATCAAGTATCTGTAGTACTGTAAGTACGCCCAGACTGTATAAAGTTTAAGAACCACTGACTTAATAACATATTAGTCCTATTTTGTATACAGTGCGCTATCAAGTATCTGTAGTACTGTAAGTGTGCCCAGACTGTATAAAGTTTAAGAACCACTGACTTAATAACATATTAGTCCTATTTTGTATACAGTGCGCTATCAAGTATCTGTAGTACTGTAAGTGTGCCCAGACTGTATAAAGTTTAAGAACCACTGACTTAATAACATATTAGTCCTATTTTGTATACAGTGCGCTATCAAGTATCTGTAGTACTGTAAGTACGCCCAGACTGTATAAAGTTTAAGAACCACTGACTTAATAACATATTAGTCCTATTTTGTATACAGTGCGCTATCAAGTATCTGTAGTACTGTAAGTGTGCCCAGACTGTATAAAGTTTAAGAACCACTGACTTAATAACATATTAGTCCTATTTTGTATACAGTGCGCTATCAAGTATCTGTAGTACTGTAAGTGTGCCAGACTGTATAAAGTTTAAGAACCACTGACTTAATAACATATTAGTCCTATTTTGTATACAGTGCGCTATCAAGTATCTGTAGTACTGTAAGTGTGCCCAGACTGTATAAAGTTTAAGAACCACTGACTTAATAACATATTAGTCCTATTTTGTATACAGTGCGCTATCAAGTATCTGTAGTACTGTAAGTGTGCCCAGACTGTATAAAGTTTAAGAACCACTGACTTAATAACATATTAGTCCTATTTTGTATACAGTGCGCTATCAAGTATCTGTAGTACTGTAAGTGCGCCCAGACTGTATAAAGTTTGAGAACCACTGACTTAATAACATATTAGTCCTATTTTGTATAGAGTGCGCTATCAAGTATCTGTAGTACTGTAAGTGTGCCCAGACTGACCACTACCCTAAGGTGATGTGATGCTGAAATCCAGTGCTACCATCAACTCCTGCGACACTACCGCTGCTAAAATGCATTGGCTCCTTACCTTTCCTTTGGGCTACAGCGACAGTATGGAGAGGGGAGGATTTGGCTGCTTGAGCAACAGCTCATCCTCTATATGGACCCGCCCAGGCTACGTAGTTAGAAAATAATTTGGACACTACTTCATCGCCTCTTTTTTATATTCATTATCAAAAAAATTAAATTTTGACAATAGTCAGTTTTATTTATATTTAAATTATCCGATTTAAAACACCCCTACCCTCACCTCTAAGTAAGTAAAGTCGTTGTGGCGGCTAATGTTGGTATCAGCCAGACAGCGAGGGAGTCTCCCCCCTTTCCACAAGCGCTAGACCAAGGAGATTATTTTTAGCGTCTGAGGTGGAATGCCACACCTACCATCAGCTCCTGACTTTACCGCACAGATCCCTGTGCTACTCATACGCTGAGTTGGCGAGGGTCGGCATCGAAGCGGGAACCTTGTGATTCCTAGCCAAACGCTCTACCGACTGAGCTAAACCGGCCATGACTTGAATAACCATTAAAAAAAAAATGAACTCTTTTTTTATATTCATAATTAAAAAAATTAAATTTGGACATTAGTCAGTTTTATTTATATTTAAATTATCCGATTTAAAACACCCCTACCCTCACCTCTAGATGATGACAAATACACACATGATGAGTCCCGTGTATAAGTCGTTTTATACTCATGATTGTAGCTCATGCCTTCTATATCTTCACTTATGACATGGAAACAAACATAGAAGGCAAAAAAAATAAAAAAATAAATAAAAATAAATAAATAAATAAAAATGACAAAAAATATTTAAAAAAAAAATGAATAAATAAAATGAAAAAAATATTAAAAAAAAAAAAAAAAAAATGAAAAAAAAAAAAATGGAAAAAAAAATGAAAAAAAAAATCGCGAAGTGAAACGCAATTAGGCATCTCTAGGATTTGAACCCTGGTTGCCAATTCCATTTCCCATGTTTTAGCGTTTTTAAACGTAGTTCTATAAATAGCACTTATGACATGGAAACCAACATAGAAGGCAAAAAATAAAAAAAATAAAAAAATAAATAAAAAATAAAAATAAATGAATAAATAAATAAATAAAAATGAAAATGACGTCATCATCCATCGACATCTTTCTGGTAAAAACAGATCGAAGGGCGGGAAAAATAAGCAAAAGAATGAAGAGAATTCAAATGTATTCACACACAAAAATGTCTACACAAATTTACCAACGGAAAACATACATTCATTTTAATATGTGTACACGAAATCACAGATGTGTACACAGAACAATCTTAAGAAGGAATCTACACACGCACTAAAATAAAAAATAAAAATATATAAATAAATAAATAAATAAAAATGAAAAAAAAATATAGAATTTTTTTTTTTTAAACCGCGAAGTGAAACGCAATTAGGCATCTCTAGGATTTGAACCCTGGTTGCCAATTCCATTTCTCATGTTTTAGCGTTTTTAGCACTTATGTTAGCGTTTTTAAACGTCGTTCTATGTCCTGAATACATACAGTGTGTTGAATAAAAGTCACATTTGAAACGACATAATTGAAGACTTATTGAGTAAAGCATATCATTGTGAAGTACATAGTTTTTTTCTTTTCACGGAAATCGGATTGTTGGAATAAAAGCGCGAAAGAAATTATATTTTTATGAATTCTCTGGTTCATCATTTCCTTATCTCAAATTTTAGCAATAATATGCAAACGCACACAGTAGATATGCTTTGTCTTTTATATATCTGCCTGTCTGGATTATTTTGTCATAGAACACAGTCACCTTTCCATTTGATGTTATTGGTGGAGGCTCATGTTCCCAGATGTACTGTGTTCTCTCAAGCTGCATTTCTCCACAGATTTTCCAGTGGAGGTATTTGCATACTTTGTTATGGCGGGCAGTGTAGTGGCCATCTGCCAAAAGGATCTGGCAACCAGACAAATGATAACCAGATAAACTATGTTCAGGTAAAATGCCTGTATCTTCCTTTACTTTTTCGGACATTTAATTATTCCGAGGTGAAAACAAACAGGGGATAAACCAGATACTTGTGAAGTGTGTGGCACTTCATATTCAAGAAAATCAATTTTGGTTGAGCATATACGGACCTACAGAGGGGAGAAGACACTCTTGCAAAATCTGTGGCTCTTCCTTTTAACGAAAATTAATGTCTTTGGCTACTACTGTTATTTAGCAGTAGCCAAAGACATTCAAGTACATTGGCACTGGATTCGAAATTAACTTTATTAATGTTCAGACTTCTATTTCTAATGTTTCAGTAATAATGGATCTGCGGGACTAACTTTAAAAAATCCCCCTCTACCCAGGCGACACCGGGTAGCCACTGCTAGTTGAATAATAAAGGAGATACACATTATATACATATATACATACATACAGATATATATCTGTTGGACATATTTGTATGGATGTGTGTGTATGTCTGGACATATAGATTTATATGCGTATATATATATATATATATATATATATTATATATAGTCACTACTTCATAGTGCAATGCTTAAAAAGCATTCATGTGTGTGCATAAATATAAGTGCATATATGTATATGCATGCATGCATATATATATATATATATATATATATATATATATATATATATCAATAAAGGAAGAACTCAATACAGTAATCCCATAATAAATTTATTTCGACAAAAATTGGGGCCCATATAAATCTAAGTTGATTTAAACCGGCTCCCCAAATTTTCGCCTCATCAGATGGGTCTCAATTCACTTATGAACAAGCATATCACAAAAAACCCCAAAGAACTGAATATATATAAATTCAAACAAAAACAAAAAAATAATAAAAATTTAATGATTCACTGTATTTATACATACTGGATCATCAATATTAGTACAGTGGATCTTGAAATCACATATAGAATCATCCCTTACTACCAAGTTTTGGATAAATCTCTTATATATATATATATATATATATATATATATATATATATATAATATATATGAATAAGATATAATGAAAAAAACAACGATGTTTACAACTGAAATAGGCTCATCAGAGAGAAAGTGTGCAAACCGTTTCGGGGCCCAATTCTCTTGACGGTTTAAAAAGCAACACTCGGCCCATCCTCAACTAATATGAGGACCCTATTGCATTATAATGTATCAACCGCACGTGGGTCGGTCATCAACAAAAATATAAGACGGGAAAAAGACCGTTAGTAAAAACAGGTTGATGACCGACCCACGTGCGGTTGATACATTATAATACAATAGGGTCCTCATATTAGTTGAGGATGGGCCGAGTGTTGCTTTTTAAACCGTCAAGAGAATTGGGCCCCGAAACGGTTTGCACACTTTCTCTTCTGATGAGCCTATTTCAGTTGTAAACATCGTTTGTTTTTTCATTATATCTTATTCATACTGTCGGATTAATTTCCATTTTATTTTCATATATATATATATATATATATATATATATATATATATATATATATATATATCCTTAATCATACAGTAATGCCCTTAGATGGAAAGCAACCCCTATATCAGGATATTACAACTGCCATGTTTAACTGTTTATGTTGTGTTCTTTAGTTTGGAGACCTTATTTGACCTTCTCCAAACCATGCTGGTGAAATTGAGACAAAATAACTAATGCTTCGAGAATCTGTAATCTCTCTCTCACCCTCTCTTTTAGGCTCTCTCTCACTCTCACCCTCTCTTTTAGACTCTCTCTCTCTCTCACCCTCTCCTTTACCATCTCTTTTAACCTCCTCTTTACTATCTCTTTTACCGTCTCTTTTACCCTCTCCTTTACCATCTTTCACCTCTATTCACCCTTTCTTTCACCCTATCTTTCACCATCTCCTTCACCCTATCCTTCACTCTCTCTTTCACCCTCTCTTTTAGACTCTCTCTCTCTCACCCTCTCTTTTACTATCTCTTCTAACCTCTCCTTTACTATCTCTTTTACCGTCTCTTTTACCCTCTCCTTTACCATCTTTTTCACCCTCTATTTCACCCTTTCTTTCACCCTATCTTTTGTATTATTTTGTTGTATTATTTGTAAGAATTTTGCGAAATTTGGATGTAGGTCAAGAATGCTATTGAGCTGGAGTCGGAAAGATGCATGGTAAGACGTCTCGATAGGGTTGTTGTGGTTAGACGTACGTATACATTTTTGTTTTCGGAGAAACAATCTCCTAAAGGACATTTAAATTGATATATGACGTTTTTTCTTTGTAAAACTCCAATCGAATTAATATTTATAGCCAAGGTTGGTTGGTTGGTTGGATGGTTGGATTTTCCGGCACGTCAATCCTTGTTGGTTTATTTCATGCCGAAGATATTTTCTTTTATTCATTCTTGATAGTATTCAAATTTTAAAAAAAAAACTCATTTTTTCTATTTAACCCATAGATGGGACACTAATAGGTACTACCACCCCGCTTAGAGTGGATCTGGGAGTAATGGCGATGAAGAGATATTATACATTCCCCAGATCCCAGAACTGAAACTTCACCATTAAAATCCTGGATGTGGTAATTGTATTTCACTTAGTACTAATACCCTTGGGAAAGGTATGAATCCTACTCTCCCTCCAGCTATGGATAAATAGTAGGGCAGACTGGGCTCTTTAACCTTGGTTAGGCAACGGGTCTAGGAGAAGGAAAACTCTGAATTCAAACCTGTTGAACTCAGCTTAAAAATTGACCTTGTGCTACATCCTACTCATGTGAAGGGGTTGATATATATATATATATATATATATATATATATATATACAAAACTATACAAAACTATACGTAACATGACAAAGTCCATAAGTAACGTTACATAAATAGATTAGTAGGTCAACTAAAATTCAATCTGTTGCTATAAGTAAAAAAAAAAAAAAAAAAGTGTGGTATTTACCTAGCCCCTCCACATGAGCAGGATGTGACATGAGGTCAATTTCTCAAGCGTGTTTAACAGGTTTCACTTCAGAGTCTTCCTTTTAGATCGGTTGCCATACTAATCTTAAAGAACCCAGTCTTCCTAACTATTTACCCATAGCTGGAGGGAGAATAATTGGATTCATACCTTTCCCAAGGCTATCTTTTCAACCCAGTCGTATAGCATCAGGGTTCAATACTGACTCTCGCCAACTTTGCGCATGAATAGCATAGGCATCTGTGCGGTAAAGTGGGGAGATAACGGTTTGGTTAATGGCATAATAACCCTGTGGGTTATTTAATGCCAAAAAAACTATTAGAGTGTGAGATAAAAGTTGGTACTCAAGTTTCCTTTAAAGGTGCATTTTTGTAGATGTATTTCGTAATTGTATTTTATATCTGATTCATAATTTTGGATATATTGTTTCAATTCTCACTGGGCACCCCCTACTTAGGGCGTCGAGAATCTGTAATCTCTGATTGGTATAGTGTTGTTCTAATATCTATAAGAATTTTGCGAAATTTGGATGTAGGTCAAGAATGCTATTGAGCTGGAGTCGGAAAGATGCATGGTAAAACGTCTCGATAGGGTTGTTGTGGTTAAACCTACGTATACATTTTTTTTTTCGGAGAAACAATTTCCCAAAGGACATTTAAATTGATATATGACGTTTTTAAGTGTTGAACTGCGCTTAAGAAATTGACCTTGTGTCACATCCTGCTCATGTGATGAGGTTGATATAGCTGGGGACACGCAAGAGTTAACCCCATGATGTGGAAAATATTGACTGTGGTAATAAAACAAGAAATATATTTTTCACTTAATTGGCGTAAACTTTTCCCAGAAGAACAGAAAGGATGTCGCAAAGAAAAAAGAGGAACACATGACTTACTTTATATAGATCAACACATTCTTAAAGAAAATATTGCAATGGTATGGATTGACTACAGAAAGGCTTATGACATGGTCCCACATACCTGGATTTTAGAATGTCTAAAAATGTACAAAATATCCAAGAACATCATAAATTTTATCAAAAGAGCCATGGAAAACTGGAGAGTCAAATTAAAAGCAGGAAGACCATCCCTGACAGAAGTAAAAATCCAAAGAGGTATTTTCCAAGGAGATTCGTTATCACCACTACTATTAATTATAGCAGTGATGCCACTCAATCATATACTCAGGAAATGTCCAAGGGGATACAAATTCACTAACTCGTAGTAAAAAAAAAAAAAATCACCTTATGTACATGAATGACATAATAAAATTTGCAAAAAATGAAAAAGAATTAGAAACCCTGGTACAAACCATTAGAATATATAGCCAAGATATAGGGATGAAATCCCTGACAGAAATAAAAATCCAAAGAGGTATTTTCCAATGAGACTCGCTATCACCACTACTATTTATTATAGCAGTGATACCATTCAATCATATACTCAGAAAATGCCCAGGGGGATACAAATTCACTAACTCGTAGTAAAAAAATAAATCACCTTATGTACATAGATGACATAAAGATTTTTGCAAAAAATGAAAAAGAATTAGAAACCCTAGTACAAACTATTAGAATATATAACCAAGATATAGGAATGAAATTCCTGACAGAAGTAAAAATCCAAAGAGGTATTTTCCAAGGGGACTCGTTATCACCACTACTATTTATCATAGCAGTGATGCCACAGAGTCATATACTCAGGAAATGCCCAGGGGAATACAAATTCACTAACTCGTAGTAAAAAAATAAATCACCTTATGTACATGGATGACATAAAAAAATTTGCAAAAAATGAAAAAGAACTAGAAAACCTGGTACAAACCATTAGAATATATAGCCAAGATATAGGAATAAAATCCCTGACAGAAGTAAAAATCCAAAGAGGTATTTTCCAAGGAGAATCGTTATCACCACTACTATTTATTATAGCAGTGATGCCACTCAATCATATACTTAGGAAATGCCCAGGGGGATACAAATTCACTAACTCGTAGTAAAAAAAATAAATCACCTTATGTACATGAATGACATAAAGATTTTTGCAAAAAAATGAAAAAGAACCAGAAACCCTAGTACAAACCATTAGAATATATAGCCAAGATATAGGAATAAAATCCCTGACAGAAGTAAAAATCCAAAGAGGTATTTTCCAAGGAGACTCGCTATCAACACTACTATTTATTATAGCAGTGATACCGCTCAGTCATATACTCAGGAAATGCCCAGGGGGATACAAATTCCCGAACTCGTAGTAAAAAAATAAATCACCTTATGTACATGAATGACATAAATTTTTTTTTGCAAATAATGAAAAAGAACTAGAAAGCCTGGTACATAACATTAGAATATATAGCCAAGGGATGAAATTAAAATATATTGGCGTTTTAAGGGTTAATTTTTATTGTTTTTATCTAACCCCGGTTTGTCTACTTGATGACATATATCTTTTTTTTTAAAGTGATTCTAATCTAATTCTTGATAAAATGATTTGCGTAATGTCACATATCTTCAAAATGAACAGCATTAATATCTTTGGCCTCCCAATTGTGTTTTCCTTCTGTAGATTGGTTTACCCCAAACTCAGATAAGGAGTGCATCACTTTACCGTGCGTAGATTACAATGATACAAAAGAAAGTGCTCAATTCAGTGAACTGACGCAGATATTAAGGTTCAAAGGTCCCCGAATAATTCCTTAAAAAGCACCTATTTTCGTGCAAATTTTAGGTGTGGATTTTTTTGTCTTTTTCTGATAGATTTCGATACGTAGATGAAAATGATACCAAAGAAATTTCTCAATTTCGGGAATTGACGGGAATTGACGGATATATGAAGGTTTAAAGGTCCCCTAATAATTCCTTAAAAAGCACCTATTTTCGTGCAAATTTTAGGTGTGGATTTTATCGGCTTTTCTGATAGATTTCGATACGTAGATTAAAATGACACCAAAGAAATTTCTCAATTTCGGGAATTGACGGATATATGAAGGTTCAAGGGTCCCCTAATAATTCCTTAAAAAGCACCTATTTTCGTGCAAATTTTAGGTGTGGATTTTTTTGTCTTTTCTGATAGATTTCGATGCGTAGATTAAAATGATACCAAAGAAATATCTCAATTCAGTGAACTTACGGAGATATGATGGTTCAAAGTTCCCATAATTATGCCTTAAAAAGCATCTTAAAAAGCATCTATTTTCGTGAAAATTTAGGTGTCGATTTTATTTTATTTTCTGTTAGTTTTCAATGTGTAGATTACAATGGTAAAATAAACTTTTGTCTCTAAAACTGAAGCTTTTTCCTTTGAAATTAATGATTAATTTCGTAAACTAATCATTAATTTCAAAGGGAAAAGCTTTACTTTTAGAGACAAAAGTTTATTTTTAGGAGACATAGATAAAAAATAATCTTAAACCAGGCGAGTATATATAATATTAGCCTCCTAAAATTTCTTTAGTTCTCCTGAGGAAGGTGTATATTGAACACCGAAACCGTGGCAGAGAGAACAATTTTTCTACAACTATTAATGCTCTATATTTTACGAGATATATTGAGCCCTTTTGGATTAACTACTTATGCTACTACAATGAAAATGTGGTAGTAACTTTTTGATGAATGTATACACACACACGCACGCACACACACACACACACACACACACACACACACACACACACACACACATATATATATATATATATATATATGGTGGACTCTCCTATCGTAAATAAGGGTCAGCAGAGAATGACTCGTTTCCTCCCATGTTGTGCATGCTACCAAGAAGACATTTTTTTGTGTTTTCTTGAGTGTCATACTAGCCCAGCTTTGCTGCGAACTACGAAACCACACTGGCAGATGAAATTTACAGGAGTCAGATGTTTTTGCTTTAGAGTTTAACGGAGCTGATCACGATGTTAATATTATATATATATATATATATATATATATATAATATATATATATATATATTAAAAGAAAGGAAATGAATCCGACGGTATGAGTATAGATAAAAGGGTATGAAAACAACACAATATGTTGTTAAAGTGAAAACATTTTATAACATATTCATAGCTGATATTGAACAATATTTCGATTTTATAAAAATCATCTTCAGAGCTTGTTTATAGTCCGTACTATCAAGAGCGGAGACGAAAGTCATATGAATTCAAAACGAAAACCTTGATGTTGCAAAAAAAAAAAAAAAAAAAAAAAAATGAAACTAACACATAACTTTTTTTCAACATCAAGGTTTTCGTTTTGAATTCATATGACTTTCGTCTCCGCTCTTGATAGTACGGAGTATAAACAAGCTCTGAAGATGATTTTTATAAAATCGAAATATTGTTCAATATTAGCTATGAATATGTTATAAAATGTTTTCACTTTAACAGCATATTGTGTTGTTTTCATATCCTTTTATCTATACTCATATATATATATATATATATATATATATATATATATATATATATATATATACTGACACATAGAAATCTAAAAAGACGCAGAAAAATTGTATCAATGCGCCCCAGTGTTTTTCTCCACTACCCACGATCCAAAGCTTTACACTCCCAGGTTTTCTCGTTGATGCTACACTTTTTCAGGTCGACTTCAAGCAATCCTTGTACGTCTTCTTCGGCTTTTGAGCCAAACACTTTCCGTTTGCAAGTTCCCCATAAAAACATACATACATACATACATACATACATTAGGAAGTTGTTTAGGAAGTCACCCATCGTTCATCCTTACTAAATGCCCGCTCCACCTCAATCTATGCTTGCTTATAAGAGTTATACTTATACCAATACTCAGGACTCTTTACCACGGATCCAATTCCACTGGACAACCGCCCTGGCTTAAGGCCTACAGGATGACAAAACACATTGTAATGGTGAGCTTCAAAAAGTTCAACAAGTTCAACGGTGAGCTGCGCAAATGTGGCTTTTTAGTCCAGCTAAAGTCTTGCACATCTTCCCACATTCACAAGTTATTCCAGGGAGCACAGGGTATCTTATAGGTCCATTTCGGCGATGCATAGTTTGGTGTTGCATACGATTGGTCTCAAATTTCTTTGTGCCTTCCTGCAAAGTTTTTCTCCACTACCCACGATCCAAAGCTTTACTCTCCCAGGTACAAAGATTGTTCGACCTTGAAAATGTGTAGCATCGACGAGAATACATACATACATACATACAGCAATAGCATAATCTTTACAGCTCACTGCCATCCCTCACAATCCTATAATCCCACCACCAGAACCTTTCCTCTCATGAGCCCTCAAATGACTCATCAAACCCGCTGCAGATCCTCAAAGTTTGATGTAAATATGACATAGGAAGGACGTCCTTCTTGCTGTATCAGATGAATCATAGCATATAGCAATAGCATAATCTTTACAGCTCACTGCCATCCCTCACAATCCTATAATCCCACCACCAGAACCTTTCCTCTCATGAGCCCTCAAATGACTCATCAAACCCGCTGCAGATCCTCAAAGTTTGATGTAAATATGACATAGGAAGGACGTCCTTCTCGCTGTATCAGATGAATCATAGCATATAGCAATAGCATAATCTTTACAGCTCACTGCCATCCCTCACAATCCTATAATCCCACCACCAGAACCTTTCCTCTCATGAGCCCTCAAATGACACATCAAACCCGCTGCAGATCCTCAAAGTTTGATGCAAATATGACATAGGAAGGACGTCCTTCTCGCTGTATCAGATGGATCATAGCATATAGCAATAGCATGATCTTTACAGATCATTGCCATCCCTCACAATCCTATAATCCCACCACCAGAACCTTTCCTCTCATGAGCCGTCAAATGACTCATCAAACCCGCTGCAGACCCTCAAATATGACATAGGAAGGACGTCCTTCCCGTTGTATCAGATTGATCATACATACATACATACATACATACCGACTGTCCTTTATATATGTATAGATGGTCGTTCAAAAATATTTTTGTTTGGTTCATTTGTTTAATAGCACGTCAACACCTCACGTGTTATTTAATGCCACAATTCCTTGATTGATTGCTAAAACTGCCTCTGTCCACTACCCCCAGCCACTATTATGGTTACATTCGCAATTTGAAGTCCAGATTTGATGGGGTGGTGGTAGCGGGAAAGGTCACGATAAAAAAAACAAAACGTTTTAGTGACTACACATTAGGGTCGGTAGGTCGATTTTGGAAATGTAACATCTCCTATGTGGCAAAAGTTGCAAATTAACATAACGAATTTTCACACAAAATATTTTTCTTCAAAACTTTGCCTTCGTTTGAGGAAATTGATTGATAACGAAATGGTCGATATGCATAATATTCACCACATTAATTAGTGACTACACATCAGGGTAGGTCGATTTTGGATCTGTAACGTCTCCCATGTGACGAAAGTTGCAAATTAACATAAAGAATTTTCACACAAAATATTTTTCTTCAAAATTTTGCCTTCGTTTGAGGAAATAGATTTTAATCTTTTCAAATGTTATCATTGTTACAGCTTAATTAATGACGTAAAAAGCGGCATATTGGAGGTGTCAGTGGTCACGGGGACATATTTTCAATTTTAATTCTATTTAGAATATCTTATTCGTTTTGTTTAAAACAACAATCATTTCCTTTTTAAATACTGAAATTGCTAAATTTTCTAATCAATTTCTAGGCTAAATATTGCGAAAACGCGGATTTTGGTGCATTTTAGCAGACAATCTTTGATGCTATATCCTTAAATAATCCCCCTACATCTTTTTCTTTTCTTTTTTCTTATATTTTTTTCTGTGTAGCATGTCCTTTTTTATTCCTTTTCTTTCTTTATGATAAAAATAGAATGGTTCATTATTTTCGGCGGATAAGCAACACCAGATATTCAGGATATACATTTTTGAATTTCATCTTGGATAATTTGGACGGTCTCATTTTGAACCAGAAGGTGTTGCAAGATGATAACGGTCGTAAAATCAGGGAACACGAGTATTAATATATGGATATTACCAACCGTCAACTATACAGTCAACTTAGTAGACAACTTTGTCGGCTGGGGCTTCAGAATAAACCAACTGTAGAGGGGTAAGATCCCGCTCCCCATGGCGTCGTGTGATGCTTAAGGACGGAATCCTGGTGGATGAGCAGTCCATGACATGCAACACTCCACTTTGGCACTTACTTAGGCTGGGCGGTCGGTCGGTCGGAGAGGGCCCCACCGATCAATCGGCTTGTCATGTCAAGCCCTAGCACCTATATGATTTCCCCAACTATATTGCCTTATGGCAAGCCCCAACCCTCTTTATCATATGGGTGCTAGAAGGCGGTGGACGAGGGTCTTCATATCCTGAGAATGACGTTAAACTCTAACTGATGATAAGGTTCCAATTCTGGACGTCTGGTGAATATGGAGCATCCCTTCATCACCATTGCTACCAGGTATACTCTGACTCGAAATGGTAGTACCTGTTAGGGTCCCATCTATGGGTTAAATAGAAAAATGTGTTATAAAAAAATTGAGTATCCATTAAGAATGAATTTATTTCAAAAAACTTTGTCGGCATTAAAAGACCCACTGAGGTTGATATGCCGTAAAACAAAACAAACAAAACTAAACCAAAGCTATTTCAAACATCCTTTGATTCAATGAGAGCTGGGCATTTTAGTTTCTGTCTGAGTTTGACGTAGCTATTCCAGTGTTTGGCTTAAGAAACTTAAAGAAAATTTTTTTTTTACATGTTGGGAAAGGTATGAATCCAATTATTATTACAGTATGGTAGAGTGGGCTATTTAACCTTGGTTGGCAACCAATCTAGGAGAAGGAAAGCTCTGGACTCAAACATGTTAAACTCCACATAAAAATTGACCTTGTGTCACATCCTGCTCGTGGTGGAGGCTTTCGTAAATGCACACTTTGGTGTCTGTGGAATTCAAAGACTGGACATTTAGTGACCCACCGAGGTTGAAATAAAACTAAACAAAATAAAATAAAACAAATTAAACCAATATTTCTAAAGGTTTGTCCGCCCTGTCGGCTGGGGTGTTAGAATGGTCCGACTGCACCTCTGCAGAGGGGTAAGACTCCCCCAAATGAGGCCACCTGTTGGCAGTGGGTGGCGACTTGTGATGCTTAAGGACGGAGTCTTGGTGGATGAGCAGTCCATGATCTGCAACACTCCACTTGTGAAACTCCACTTAAAAATTGACCTTGTGCCACATCCTGCTCATGGTGGAGGCTTTGGTAAATGCGTACTTTGGTGTCTGTGGAATTCTAAGATTGGACATTTAGTGACTCACCGAAGTTGATATGCCGTAAAACAAAACAAAACAAACCAAACGAATAACTTAGTAGATCCATTTAGTTCTTACCACCACACAGTGGAATTTGTATTTTTACATTTTTGAAGTATTTTGTCTATTTGTCACAGTGAGATTTTTTGGCACATTTAAAAAAATATTGTTTAACTTTGACTGATATTTTAACAGTGTCAACACCCTTGCATAAATGACATGGTAGTTTTGTTTTAATATTCATGCCTCTTTTACTCACGTACACAATTGTATAGGGCAGCAGATTTTTTTTTTCAAATGCAATGATGAAATGTGAAAAACTAACATACATTCCAAATTACACCACTTCGTTAAAGTTTAATCCCGTTTGAATAACTTTTTGATTTTCTTCTAAAATTTGTACACAATATATATGTATATATAAATATATATGTATGTATATATATATATATATATATATGTATATATATATATGTATATATATATATATATGTATATATATGTATATGTATATATATGTATATATATATATATATTTAAGAAATGGATATAAAGTAACCTACTCGAGTTTCATCATCTGAATCGTCAGGGTTACATCCGCTGAATTAATCGAGTTTTCGATTAATATCAGTTGATACCACGTATGTCTGTTGGAACGGGTGAATTCATAAACAAGCGTCCATCTGTAACGATAAGACCCGTTCCAACAGACATACGTGGTATCAACTGATATTAATCGAAAACTCGATTAATTCAGCGGATGTAACCCTGACGATTCAGATGATGAAACTCGAGTAAGTTACTTTATATCTATTTCTTAAATAAATTTTGCTCTACATTGTATTGAGCACTTTGTATTTGTTTTTTCACGGTCTTAACCCCTGGATCCTGTGGGCTCCCAACGATCGTACCCGTACCCACCGGTAAGCCACTACTCATACATAAATATATATATATATATATATATATATATATATATATGTGTGTGTGTGTGTGTGTGTGCGTGTTTGGTTGAACTCGAGTGACAACTCCTGTCGTACGAGCTTTTGTTAAATCCTTTCAATGTGTCTGGCCATCTTTTTGGTGTCTGGGTGGAACTGGTGTAGCAATCCACCAAATATTTCTCTACGGGCGTTTTCGGCATGTCATCTGTCAACGAGACACCACGAAACATACCATCAGTTTCCAACCTGAAGATGGCAGATCGACATGCCGAAAGCGCTCGTAGAGAAACCGTTGGTGGATTGCCACACCAGTTCCACCCTTGAACGGATTGAACAAAAGCTCGTACGACAGGAGCTGTCGCTCGAGTTCAACCAAACATGTTTAAAAGAGAAAATCCTGCCATAATACACTTATATATATATATATATATATATATATATATATATATATATATATATATATATATATAACACTGTTCACCCAGCCATTTGGGAATTATCTAGAAAAGGTGACCTAAACAAATGCCGGTTCACCTATCAAGCTGGACAGAAACCATCGCTTCGACGGATGTCCACATTAGCTGGGCGAAAACAAGAAACACTACAACACAAAACAAGGCTAAGAATAGCCACCTGGAATGTCTCGACACTTCCTGATCTTGAGAGATTGTGAAACCCCAAACTACGTACTGGTATCGCGACAGGGGAGCATCTCGATATGGGGCCGACATCAATGCCCTTGTGGAAGTCAGTTTCAGCTATAAGGACCAATTGACATAAGGGGGTGGGCTTGATACTCATCCTCATGGAAAGACAAGCCGATGGTAGCTGTGAGAAGTTTGAGGTAAGGTAAGCCCTCCACCCCGAAGCGACACATGACGGACGCCATGGAAACATTTCCTACATTGAAGTCTGACCTGTGTGCAAGGCCTGTATGTCGAGGGTTTCATATGTGTGACAGGGTACATAAAAACAAGCTGGATCCGTGCGGCCACCTGCGTTTATCTCTC
>CM042182.1:5440969-5443687 GCA_023376005.1 Doryteuthis pealeii | reverse complement strand
GCCGAAAGAGAGAGATCCTTTGAAAATAGAAAACGGATTCGACCTTATCCAGCAAGAAGACAAACCTAGTGTTGATAACAAAAAAGTAAGAACTTGTCAACTGGTGGATTTTGCAGTCCCAGCAGATCACAGGGTGAAGCTAAAGGAAAATGAAAAAATAGACAAATATCTGGACCTTGCCAGAGAACTAAAAAAGTTATGGAATATGAAAGTGAAGGTGATACCAATTGTAGTTGGTGCACTTGGAACAGTCCCAAAAGGATTGGAAAGGGGTTTGGAATGTTTGGAAATCAAAGGAAGGATTGAAACCATTCAGAACACTGCACTGCTGCAATCTGCCAGAATACTCAGAAGAGTCCTGGAGACCTGAGGAGACTTGCTGTCACTCACTCCAGTGAAATGCCATCAGCTAACACTGGTGTGAAAACTCAAAAGGAGTGAATAATAATAATTTTATTATAATAGAGATTGT
Organism: Doryteuthis pealeii; assembly: GCA_023376005.1. Taxonomy (NCBI): domain Eukaryota; kingdom Metazoa; phylum Mollusca; class Cephalopoda; order Myopsida; family Loliginidae; genus Doryteuthis; species Doryteuthis pealeii. Next base: position 5,443,215 of record CM042182.1, on the reverse strand, counting down.
GTGTTTTTCTGTCTGTAACCGAAACTATATTACTATTCAAGTTACAGTTCCCTTAGTTATTTACGTCAAATTCTACAGGATTTTATCTTTATTTAAACCTCAATTATCAATAAAATTGTTTAACATTATTAATACTGTTAACAATATCTATATATAAGTAACATGCAATTTTATTTATATATACTACAAAATAGCAGTTTACAGTGTGAATGGGAAGGCTAATTTGCATATTGATATAAAAAATCTGATTTTAATAAATATGTGCTTAGTATTACTGATTTCTAATTGTTTGGTTTTATCTTAATGAATATTAGCAAAAATCTCAGGGATAAATCTTAAAAGAAATCCATTAACAAGAAGAAATAACTGTCATTTTATTATTTACTTCCTCTTTTAAATAAATACTTAAATTAGAAAAAATAACAATGAAAGACGAGTGTGATTGAAGAGTAAGTTTCAGTTGTTCTAATTTTCAATTATAATTCCCCTCTGTTTCAAATCTTTTTATCTGCATTCTTATTTAGTTTCATTAGCCTTTCTAATTTAATATGATATTTTATTATATTAAAACTTAAATACTTGCACCCTACGGAGGGTGTATATATTTGCTAGTAATAATAATAAACGAAAAATAACGAACAAATAAAAACAAACAAACAAACAAACAAATCGACTAAAAAATTTAAACATTTACATAACTACGTTTTACGTAACTAAACAAATAGTAAAATAAAAAAATAAAATAAAATAAAAATAAAGAAATAGTACATTACTAAAATTTCTCTGCGTTCGGCAGATTATTTTACACACTGTTTTAAATTGTTTTAATCGCTTAATAAAAAGCAAATCTTATTATAATGGAAATAGTGTGTTTTTCTGTCTGTAACCGAAACTATATTACTAATCGAGTCACAATTAACATAGTTATTTACATCACATTCTTCATGATTTTATTTATATTCAAACCTCAATTATTAATAAAATTGCTTCACCTTTTTATTAGTGTTGTCCATATCTACATACTAATAACATGCTATTGTATTTATATATACAAAAAATAGTGGTTTGCAGTGTGAACGGGAAGGCTAATTTGCATATTGATATTAAAAATGTGATTTTATTAAATATGTGCTTAGTATTATTGATTTCTAACTGTTTGGTTTTATTTTAATGAATATAAGCAAAAATCTCTCCAATTAATCTTAAATGAAATCCATTAACAAGAAAAAATAAGTGTAATTTTATTCTTTATTTCCTAATTTAACTAAGTAGTTAAATAAGTAAAATTCAGCAATGAAAGACGGCAGTGATGGAAGAGTAGGTTTCATTTCTGTTTTTCTATTATACCCCCACTCTGTTTCAAATCTTTTTATCTGCATTCTTATTAGACTTTCTAATTTAATAGGATATTTCATTACATTAAAACTTAAATACTTGCACCCGGAGGGTGCATATATTTGCTAGTAAATTTAACTAAAAATGTTAGACTTTTACATACCATACTTACATACTAAACGAAAAGTAAAATAAAATAAAAAATGAAAAAAAAAAAAAAAAAAAAAAATAGAATACTACCGACATTTCTCTGCGCTCGTCATATTATTTTACGCACTGTTTTGTTTCGTTTTATTTTAAAAAAAAATCGTTTTCGCCACTTTATAAACGAAAGCCAAAACGATGACATTTTCTGTTAACCCTTAGAACACTAAAATCCCTTCCCCGACCAACGTCAGTGCCCTGCCCCCCGGTTCCCGGATGAAATGTAGCTGAAAGTGAAAATAACAATCTGTTATCTAAAAATCTGGTTGGCTGTACTTTTACTAGGCAATAGTGATATAGAAATGGGAATTTCCCAACCGGAATTCAGGCCGCCTGACTATATGTACTTTTAGGTAGCGACTCAAATACCCACCATCCGGGTATATGTACTGCGAAGTAGCGACTGAAATACCGGCATCTCGGGTATATGTACTACTAGGTAGCGACTCAAATACCCATAGTCCGCGTATATATATTTACCAACCCCTCCGCACGAGCAGGATGTGACACAAGGTCAATTTCTTAAGCGGAGGGAGACTAGTTTGATTTATACCTTTTATGTATCAGATTAGCGCTATGTGAAATGCAAACAGCCTCGTCCATGATTTGAACTTGTGTCGACGAGTTCATTTCATACAACAGTGACCATTACACCACACCCCACCAATATCTCGGGTATATGTACTTCTAGGTAGCGATTCAAATAC
>CM042182.1:5413469-5438469 GCA_023376005.1 Doryteuthis pealeii | reverse complement strand
ATATATATATATATATATATATATATATATATATATATATATATATATATATATATATATATATATCTTATATATTCTGTCGGGTTTTGCTCCCGGCTAGAGGTAGCTGTTAAAAAAAGTCGAGCCGCATTGATGAGACGTAAACGTCAAAACACGTGTCTGTGGATGACTGATTATATATATATATATATATATATATATATATATATATATATTTGTACTTACACCCGGAGAACGCATATACTTGCTAGTTTATTTGGTTTTACGGCATATCAACTTCAGTGGGTCATTTAATGCTGTTAAAGTTTTGAACTAAATTCATTCTTAATGGATAATCATTTTTTTTATAAATACATTTTTCTATTTAACCCATAGATGGAACCCTAACAGGTACTACCACTCCGACCGCCCGTCTAGCCTAAGAAAGGACCAAAGTGGAGTATTGCATGTCATGGACTGCTCAACCACCTGGGTTCTATCCTTAAGCATCACAGGTCGCCATCCACGACCAACAGATGGCCCCATTGGGGGAGTCTTACCCCTCTGCAGAGGTGCATTCTAACACCTCAACCGACAGGGCAGGAAAAACATTCAAACCCTTTATGGCATTAAATGACCCACAGAGATTGACATGCCGTTAAATAAAACTAAAACAGAATCATGTAATTAATTAATATTCATTAGTAAAATAAGAGTAGAGGTGCAGTCGGTGCATTCTAACGCCCCAGCCGACAGGGCGGACTTGCTAGTTTAACTAATGCTAATAACTGAAAGAAAGTGTTAAAAATATAATGTACTTACATGGGCCGGGTTAGCTCAGTCGGTAGAGCGTTCGGCTAGAAGCCACAAGGTTCCTAGTTCGATATCGGCCCTCGCCAACTCAGCGTATGAGTAGCACAAGGATCTGTGCGGTAAAGTGAGGAGCTGATGGTAGGTGTGGCGCTCCATCTCAGACGCTAACAATAATCTCCTTGGTCTAGCGCGAGTGAAAAGGGGATAGACTCCCTCTCTGTCAGGCTGATACCGACATTAGGCCGCCCCGACGACTTTACATTGAAGGTCGTTGGAAATGAAGCAAGGAAAAAATAAGTGATTTTTCATATTTCGTGGAATCCTATTCCGTATTCAAGTGGGAATATAAAGTTGAAGGAGATAGGATTTCACGAAATGTTGAAAATCAATTATTTATTTTTTTCTTTCTCATGCTTCGCTTCTAATGAACTTCAATATAAGTACAGCGGTACCTTGACATACGAGTCTGATTCGTTTAGATTGTACCTTAATTTCCTCGTATATCAAATCAATGTTCCTCATTGAAATAAACTAAAATATCATTAATCCGTTCTAGCTCTCCCAGTGGTACATTGGCTTACAAGTTTAATTTGTTCCGCTCGTAACTCAATTTCCTCGTATATCAAATCAATGTTCCTCATTGAAATAAACTGAAATATCATTAATCCGTTCCAGCTCTCCCAGTGGTACATTGGCTTACAAATTTAATTCATTCAGCTCGTAAATCAATTTCCTCGTATATCAAATCAATGTTCCTCATTAAAATAAACTGAAATATCATTAATCCGTTCCAACTTTCCCAGTGGCTTACAAGTATAATTCGTTCCGCTCGTAAATCAATTTCCTCGTATATCAAATCAATGTTCCTCATTGAAATAAACTAAAATATCATTAATCCGTTCCAGCCACCCCAAAAACACCCTAATATCTTGGTTACGTTTTTTTTTAAATAAAAAATAGCTGTCGGTTTAGCTCAGTCGATAGAACACCCACAGAGGAATCGCAAGGTTCCAGGTTCGATACCGGTCCCCGCCAACTCAGCACATGGGTAATATTTTACTGTGCAGTAAAGTGGGGAGCTGACGGTAGGTATGGCACTCCACCTCAGCAAAAAAGCAATCTCCCCGTTCTAGCGCTAGTGAAAAGGGGATAGACTCCCTCGCTGTCCGGCTGTTATCGACAATAGACCACTACGCTAACTTTACTTATTGTATAATAGGTACCACCAAAATACGTCACGTGAAGAAACGTAAATATTTTTCAACTTCTTTTTTTTAAATCTCGCAAAAAAGAAATAACCAACATAAAGAGTTGTTACAAAGAAAAACAGTTAATTCAAAGATCAAATTATCCGATCAGGGAAAAAATACTCACTGTTATCTTGAAAAATAAGTAAAACAGTCCGTTTTTATTATAACAGGGTCAGTTTCTTTATTGATATTTTTTTAGCAGAATTCTGTATTCATGGTTCTTTTACTAAAAAGCTCTCGCATCGAAACTTACAAGAATCTTCTGATATAATCATTTAGACTCTTATCTTTATAGAAAAAAGTAAAAATCGTTTTTTGTCGCTTCATTTTTTCATATTTCATAAAATAAAATGGGGGGGGGGGATAGACCTCGTAAAAAATATTTCCCCTAATATATTTTAGGAAAAAAACTATTTTATTTTCATCAAAAGGTAAGTAATTATGGAAATTTTCGTGATAATTGGACCATTAATTGATTTTTCATAGAGTTTAAAAATAAACGGTAGTCATAACTTGTTTTTGGCTACGTTAAATTTCAATTGATTTAACAGTGCAAAAATGTAAACATTGTTTTTCGTTCATAATTTTCATTATTTTCGTAAGCTGAAAATTAAAAAAAAATCATCAAGAGTTTTTTTAAATGTTTCTTCTTTTGAATGGACAAAAAACTTTCACGATAATATTAACCTTTATGCAGGTTTTATTATGTTAAATATAAGGTGTGTGTGTGTGTGTGTGGGGGGTAAATTTAAGAGGGAAAATTGGTGGTACCTATTGTATAAAGAATTAAAAAAAAATAATAATAAATTATGCGCTGTAGTATATATATATATATATATATATATATATATATATATTAATGAATAATATATTTCTTTTGGTGCAATGAATTTGTAAACTTAGATGTTTTAGTGAACTTATTAACACAAGCGTATCTGAAGCTCGCTCGTACCTGAAATCTTTAGCTCGCAACACAAAGCAAAAAAAAAAAAATCGAGCGATTCATTATGATTAAGCTGCGAATAAGGATCGAACTCACCACCCAGTAATTAGTATGTTGACCATTACAATACCACGAGTCGCCAACATTAAGTATAGCATCGTTGTGACATAAGTTCACAAATGTGAGGCACCCAGTGAGAATCGAACTCACTGCCCATTGATTTTGCATGACTAGTTTGCTAACCACGGTAAGATGACCATTATGATTTTAAATGATTGATTGAGTTATTTTAATGGCATGCCAACTCCGTTAGGGTTATTTTGGGCCCAGAGGTTAGGGAATAGCATTCACGATACTTTCATGTTTACATTTTTCTGTGGGTGCTTCTTAAAAGTTCTTTTTTTGTTGTTGTTGCGCGCATTCCTTTAGCTCAGTCGGTAGAGCGTGCGACTAGGAACCACAAGGTTCTGGGTTCGATACCGGCCTTCGTCAACTCAGCGTTAGGAGTAGCACATGGATCTGTGCGGTAAAGTGGGGAGCTGATGGTAGGTGTGGCGCTCCACCTCAGATGCTAAAATAATCTCCTTGGTCTAGCGCAAGTAAAAAGGGGATAGACTCCCTCGCTGATTGGCTGATACCGACTTTAGGCCGCCCCGACGACTTTACTTCCTTTTTTTTCTAAGAATACAAGGTGTGTAAAAATGTACAAAACATCTGGATACTTTTTTGACACCTGTATTATATATATATATATATATATATATATATATATATATATATACTCTTACTATAAACATTTTTTATCCCCCACACACACCCGCCTTCTTTCTCTTCTCTTACTATAAAAAAATAAAAATTTCATTTGACGCGTAAATGCCATCTCCCCCTACCTCTTACATATCAAACGCACACAGCAACTCAAAAGTTAAAAGAATATTCTCTTGCTACCTGAAACATAAATCGTTTCTCAATGGTAACCATGCTCACACACACACACACACACACACACACACACACACACGCACACACACACAACCTTGAGGTTTGTTTCGCTGTCGTTTATCGCAAAAGATTTATACACACACGCGCAACCACAATCTCCTTGGTCTAGCGCTTGTGAAAAGAGGATAGAGCCCCTCACTGTATGGCTGATACCAACTCTAGGCCACCCCGATGACTTTACTTACTTACTTACCACACCACCCTCGTGCAGATTGGTAAATACATAGCCACCCCGACGACTATTTGACATGACGCTAATACCCTTGGGAAAGGTATGAATCCAATTCTCCCTTCAGCTATGGGTAAATAGCAGGGCAGACTGAGCTATTTAACTATGGCTAGGTAACCAGTCTAGGAGAAGGAAAACTCTGAATTCAAAAATGTTAAACTTCGCTTAAGAAATTGACCTTGTGTCGCATCCTGCTCGTGCGGAGGGGTGGGTAAATATATATATGAGACAAGGTAGTAGAGGTGTATAAAGAAAGTAGGACTTTCTCTTGTAGAAGTGATGGAGAGTCCAGAAGGAATGTCACTTACTTAGGCTGGGGGATGAAGTCCCCCACATGAAAGGTATAGACGCAAATGTCTAACCCGTACTAACAAGTACTACCACTCTGTTTGGTTTGTTTTGTTTTACGGCATATCAACCTCGGTGGGTCATTTAATGCCGACAAAGTTGTGAAATAAATCAATTCTTAATGCATAATACAATTTTGTTTATAAACTCATGTTTTTCTATTCAACCCATAGATGGGACCCTAACAGGTACTACCACTCCGGGTGAGAGTGGACCAGGGAGCAATGATGATGAAGGGGTGCTCCAAATTCCCCAAACCTCCAGAACTGGAACCTCACCATCAGATAGAGTTTAACGTCATTCCCAGGACATGTAGATCCTCAGCCATTGTCTTCTAGCAACAATATGATTAGAAGGATTGGGGGTTGCCTTAAGGGCAATAGGGTTGGTGCAATCATATAGGTGCTAGGGCTTGACGTGACTAGCCGATTGATTGGAGGGGACCTCTCCGACCGCCCGTCTAGCCCAAGAAGAGCCTATAGTGGAATATTGCAAGTCATGGACTGCTCATCCACCTGGGGTCTATCCTTAAGCACCCACGGCCAACAGGTGGCCCCATTGGGGGAGTCTTACCCCTCTGCACAGGTGCAGTCGGTGCATTCTAACGCCTCAGGGCGGCTACCACTTTGTGTCGGAATGGATCTGGGAATAACGGTCATGAGGGGGTACTCCACACTCTCCAGAGCTCCAGAATTGGAGCCACACCATCAGATGCAGTTTAACGTCATACTCAGAACAACAGCCTTTTTTGGGGTGCGAGTCTTACCCCTCAAAACAGGGGAAACAGTCAGAGAGGTTTTTTTAGGGGGGGGGGGTGATCGCAAATAATAGAAACCGCGGATAAAGAAGACCACAGTTCCTAGGTGATAATTTCCTGCTCTTCCAACTTGGATTTTTATTTACCACGTACCCCACGTGTACGGGTTAGGCACAAGGCCCTATTAATGTGGGACCACCCACGAACCGACTCATGGAGGCGGGTGCAAAAAAGGCGTTGATCCCGTCGGCTTTCTACATCAAAGGAGCGCCTCAGGCACTAGGCAATAAACCCTTAAGGCAAGGGGACAGGTGTTGCCTGTGGGGATGCTCCCCTGTTATCAACGATGTTAACTTGTACTGTCCAGGGCCGAAGCCACCGGGCCCGGTCGAAATCGGAGTTAGATATATTGAACATTTTTAAACGTGTTCTTTTTATGTGGATCTTACCCCTTCTGAAGGTAAGTTAGTCTAAGCCCCGTCGACTATAAATAAATAGTAGGAGAAATTGAAACACGTTTTGAAAAAAAAAAAATAGTGAAATAGATCACTAATTATGACTGAGCCTATTCTAGTAGTGACCACCCCAAGCGAATTTAACAGGTTTGAATTCAATGTTTTTCCTTCTCCTAGACTGGTTACCTAACCAAGGTTAGAGACCCCAGTCTGTTCAACTATTTTACCCATATATAGAGGGAGAGTAGTTGGATTCATACCTTTCCCCAAGAGTATTAACGCCATGTGAAAAGCAAGCAGCCTCACCCAGGATTTGAACTCGGGTCGACGAGTCTATTTCATACGGCTATAAACCATTACACCACGCAGCTATGAATAATAATAATGTAATGTTTTACATTTCTGACAAGTAAAACATTTTTTAAATAACCAACATTTTTGAATGAAATCAATTAAAATTAATAAATAAATAAAAAAGGTAAAAAACAAAACAAAAATTGAAAAGAGAGAAAGAAAGAAAAGTGTCTAATAAGGAAATGAGAGTTATTCCCCTTAGATTAGTTAGCGCCGAAAAACAATTGTCACAGATAGGATCTACTTTGTTGTCGTTTTGAACAAAAACAAATAAAGAAAACAAAAAAACAAAACAAAAAACAAAAATAAAATATAAATAAAGTTAAAAATTAAAAAAAAACAAAAAAAAAAAACAATAAATTAAAATAAATTAAAATGAAATAAAATAAAATAAAATAGAATAAAATAAAATAAAAATTTACCGATAGAAGTTGAATAAAACCAGGCCCAAAATACACCATAGTAAACCAATTGTCAAATCCATTTTCTTGTTGAAGGTAAAAACTTTTTTTAAAGTGTAGTATTCAATTTTATCACCGGCTTTGAAAAGTATCGGTACACAGAGAAAACACGTTCCTTGTGTACTAAAGTTCCAAAAAACACAACCAGTCTGCTTCACCGTAAACAATAAATAAATAAATAAACAAAACAAAAAGAAGAGGAAAAAAAAAAGAAAAGAAAAAAAAAGAAAAAAGAAAAGAAAAATTATCAGTTACACGTCGTTGGTTCTTTTAAAAAAAAACGTGATATTCAACACACGAATGTTTTTTTCTTCTTCTTTCTTTCTTTTTCTCCACCTGACAATACAGATTTTTGACAATCTTTAACTGAATATAAATCGTTCGTCTGACTGGGTTTCTGTAGAGTGCTCGCCAACCTGAATATCTAACTCATTGAGAAAAAACAAACAAAAAAAACGTTTTTAAGCGGAGAGAGAGAGAGAGAGAGAGAGAGAGAGAGAGAGAGAGAGAGAGAGAGAGAGAGAGAGAGAGAGAGATGGTTAGGTCTAGAGTCTCGTGTTAGGTGTGTCAAAACCGTTCATCTATTTCGAGGTGATAAGTGAGACTGATTAAAAATAAAGAAATAGTTCAACGAAATAGAAATTAAAAAAAAAAAAATTCCATAAAAAATTAGGCATACCCAATTTTTCGTCTGCTTATTATTTAAAAAACGAATTAAAATTAAGTAAATCGATTATTTAAGGTCAAATTTTTGTCTAAGTCGAAAAGTAGTAACATAATGAGCATCAGTAAAAAATGCAAAATAATTGGTTTGTTTGTTTGTTTGTTTTGTTTTACGGCATATCAACCTCAGTGGGTCATTTAATGCCGATAAAGTTTTGAAATAAATCAATTCTTAATGGATAATACATTTTTTTTATAAATACATTTTTCTATTTAACCCATAGATGGGACCCTAACAGGTTAAAAATAATTGGTTAAACTTACAAATCGTCGTCAAAATTAAAACGGAAACTTATTTGGTGGTGATCCATGACAGTTTAACTACAGTGTATGAATGATCTTTTTTGCGAATCGGTTTACGGTTTAGGAGTTTGGGGATTAAGGTTGTTTTTAATTACGTATTGCTTAAAAACCCACAACAACAAAAAAAAAAAACAAAAAACAAATTAACATTTAATGTTGAAAAAATTAAATCCAAGTTTAATTGAAATTATACATTGTAATACTAACACAAACAACTGAGACTAATGTGTCTACCGTTGGATTCAATAATTAATTTCAATGGTTACGTAAATGTATACTATACATTTACATTAAAAAAAAGCAAATTACTATACATTGTATAGTAATTTGCTTTTTTTTTAATTTAAAAAATAATTTTTTGAAAGCAATACGTAATTAAAAACAACCTTAATCCCTAAACCCCTAAATCGTAACCCAATTCGCAAAAAAGTTCATTCATACACTGTAGTTAAACTATCATAGATCACCACCAAATAAGTTTCCGTTTTAATTTTGACGACGATTTGCAAGTATAACCAAATAATATCACACGTAATTTATTTTTTTAACGCGGATTTTTGTTTAATCTTTTCAAAAGATAAAACAAAAATCCGCGTTAGTTTATTTTATATTTTTAACAATAAAAAAAAATTCAGCCATTTTTTTTTTCAAACCGGGCACTTCGACATTATATCATCCTCATCGTATTTATTTTCTTCTTCTTTTCTTTTTCTTTTTCTTTTCAAGAGTGGAGTCTGATTGCTAGACAAAAACATCTCCATTACATTCACGAAATAAGGTCACGAGTACTCTTTGACGGCTGCTGAGAGAGAGAGAGAGAGAGAGAGAGAGAGAGAGAGAGAGAGAGAGAGAGAGAGAGAGAGAGAAGAAAAACGTAAATAGTGTCATTACCCACACACATGTGGGTGGGTCTTTTTTTTGTATTCATGAGGAGGAAATAAATACTAAGTCTAGAATAGTTTCAATACAATAGAGCCTAGTGTTATAGGTACCACCAATTTTCCCTATAAAATTTACACCCCATATCTAACACTAGTAAACTTGCATGAAGGTTAATATTATGGTAATTTATGAGGAAGTGCGTCCCAGTCTCCTACCTCATAAATTGCTACCCGGTGACTATTAAAATAACGACCCCAGCTACGGTGTTACTTGAAAGAAAACAACCAAATTTACTTGTCGAAAATATCTATCTATCTATCTATTTATCTCCATTTGTTCATATCATTTATATTATTTTGTTTGTTTATCTATCTATCTATCTATCTATCTATCTATCTATCTCAGTCTATTCCAAACTATATATCCATCCAAATTACGATAAATAAACAAGAATTACGACAAATTATGATAAATAAATAAGTATTACGACAAATTACGATAAATAAATAAGAATTACGACAAAAAGAGACCCCCCCCTAAAATACATTTAACGCCCTAAGTTGGTTGTTTTCTTTCAAGTAACACCGTAGCTGGGGTCGTTATTTTAATAGCAATTTTAGAGGCAGGAGACCGGGACGCACTTCCTCATAAATTACCAATATTATCTTGAAATTTTTAGTCCATTCGAAAGAAGAAACATTTAAAAAAACCTGATGATTAAAAAAAAAAATTCAGCTTACAGAAATAATGAAAATTATGAACGAAAAACAATGTTTATATTTTTGCACCGTTAAATCAATTGAAATTTAACGTAGCCAAAAACAAGTTATGACTACCGTTTATTTTTAAACTCTATGAAAAATCAATTAATGGTCCAATTATCACGAAAATTTCCATAATTACTTACCTTTTGATGAAAATAGAATAGTTTTTTTCCTAAAATATATATGGGGAAATATTTTTTTACGAGGTCTATCCCATTTTATTTTTATTTTTTTCTATAAAGATAAGAGTCTGAATAATTATATCAGAAGATTTTTATAAGTTTCGATGCGAGAGTTTTTTTAGTATGAATACAGAATTCTGCTAAAAAGATATCAATAAAGAAACTGAACGTGTTGTAAATAAACGGACTGTTATACTTATTTTTTACAATAACGATGAGTAATTTTTCCCCAATCAGATAATTTGATCTTTGAATTAACTGTTTTTCTTTGTAACAACTCTTTATGTTGGTTATTTCTTTTTTGCGAGATTTAAAAAAAAGAAGTTGAAAAATATTTACGTTTCTTCACGTGACGTATTTTGGTGGTACCTATTATACAATAAGTAAAGTTAGCGTAGTGGTCTATTGTCGATATCAGCCGGACAGCGAGGGAGTCTATCCCTTTTTCACCAGCGCTAGACCGGGGAGACTGTTTTTGCTTTTTTAAAAAGAATCTATGGAAAATCAATTAATGGTCCGATTTTCACAAAAAATGCCAGAATTATTTACCGTTTGGTGTAAATATGTCTGAGAGAGTTTTTTCTTAATATATATATATATATATATATATATATATATATATATATATGGGGAAATATAAGGACTACCCCCCTATTTTATTTTATGAAATATGAAAATATGAACCGACAAAAAACGATTTTTACTTTTTTTCAATAAAGATAAGAGTCTGAATAAATATATCAAAGTATTTTTTATAAGTTTTGAGGGGAGAGCTTTTTAGTAAAAGAACCATGAATACAGAATTCTGCTAAAAAGATATCAATAAAGAAATTGACCATGTTGTAAAACGCGGACTGTTTTACTTATTTTACAAGATAACGGTGAGTATTTTTTCCCAATCGGATAATTTGATCTGTGAATTAACTGTTTTTCTTTGTAATAACTCTTTATGTTCGTTATTTCATTTTTGCGAGATTTTTTTTTAAAAGTTCAAAAATATTTACGTTTCTTCGTTCATAAACTGATCACGTGACGTGATTTTGGTGGTACCTTCTTATTTGTCTGTATTTTTGAGATGAAGCTTGATATGAATAATTTTGATTTTTTGGACTATTGTCCTCATCTTTATTGTGATAGTTGTGTTAATAACTACCACAATGAAGATGAGGACAATAGTCTGAAAATAAAAAAATATTCAGAACCGTTCGCTTAAAATATGTTTTACAATCGGTCTGAAGTTTTGAGATGGTTTTTTTTATAATTATTTAGATTTTACACCTTTATACACAACGTCTCGGTCGATGTGCCCTCCGGCCTCCTTCGGATGTGTTTTTGTCGAGCTCAGAAACCCTAGGTACCCGTGGTCTCGGTAGTCCACATACTAAAACTTAATTCTATGTTTGTATCATTGTCTATCAGGTACACCAAAATACGTCACGTGGTCAGTTTAGGCCACATTGGAGGAAGAAACGTTAATATTTTTGAACTTAAAAAAAAAAACCCAACAAAAACGAAATAACGAACATAAAGAGTTGTTACAAAGAAAAACAATTTATTCAAAGATCAAATTATCCGAGTGGGGAAAAATTACTCACCGTTATCTTGAAAAATGAGTAAAACAGTCCATTTTTTTTTTTACAACAGGGTAAGTTTCTGTATTGATGTTTTTTAGCAGAATTCTGTATTCATGGTTCTTTTACTAAAAAAACTCTCGCACAGAAACTTATAAAAATCTTCTGATATAATTATTCAGACTCTTACCTTTATCGGTTTATTTCATAAAATAAAAGTCTGATATAATTATTCAGACTCTTACCTTTATCGGTTTATTTTTTCATATTTCATAAAATAAAATAGGTGGGTGGGTAGACTTGTAAAAAATATTTCTCCTAATATATTTTAGGAAAAAACTATTTGAGACATATTTTCATCAAAAGGTAAGTAATTGAAATTTTCGTGAAAATCGGACCTTAATTGATTTTTCATAGAATTAAAACAAAAGCCTCTAGTCATAACTTGTTTTTGGCTACGTTTTTCAATTGATTTAATGGTGCAAAAATAACATTGTTTTTTGTTCATAATTTTCATTATTTCCGTAAGCTGAAATTAAAAAAAAAATCATCAAGAGTTTTTTTTTCTTCTTTTGAATGGAAAAAATTCAAGATAATGTTAACCTTTATGCAAGTTTCATTGTGTTAAATATAGGGGGGGGGGGTAAATTTCACAGGGAAAATTGGTGGTACCCTCTTATCGAAACTTCGACCCAACCCTTTATTTAATCTACCCCAATTGACTAAATAAAGGGTTATGTTCAAAGTTTCGTGGAGGCCTCCAATTCCGACAGGAAGGTTTCCGAGTTCGATAACAATCATATGAAGAAGGCCGAAAGGCACATCGGCCGAAACATTGTACATATAACAACAAACATGGGGACAACAGTCCAAAAAATCTAAATTGGAAACGTAAGACATTACATTATTATTATTATTATTATTATTATTATTATTATTATTATTATTATTAGTAGTAGTAGTAGTAGTAGTAGTACAAAATAAAAAAACACCCTCCGGGCGATGTAAAAGTAGATTTTTGAAATATATTGCCTGAGTTAAAATTCAATGTCAGCGAGTTTTACCCTAAGTAAGTAAAATCATTAAATTCATTAAAGGATTAAAAAATAAAACAATTTGAAATGTAAACTTTAAATATGTATTAAAATAAAACAAACTATATATAGATATATAATACCAGTCATGTATTTATTAAAACTTAAAAAAAAACAAACAATGAGGACTGTCTAATGTTGCATGTTCAAATTTTGAGTGTATTTATTGAATAAATACACTCAAAATTTGAACATGCCAAAAATCGTAGAATAAATTTTATTCTATGTTATGACGATTTTGGGTAATGTGATGTAAGCAGTGACGTAATTTTTGTTACAGACAAAAACCGGAAGCGAATCTCCATTATTATTATTAGTTGATGTGCTAGTAGTGTGTCACAAGTACAAAAAAAGAAAAAAGAAAGAAAGAAAGACAATTTGAAATGGAAACAGTTCCGATAACTTTAAATATTATATTAGAATAAAACAATCTATATATAAATATATAACGCCGGGCATCTATTTATTGAAACAATGAGGATTGTGTAACGCTGCATGCTCACATTTTGAGTATATTTATTTTATGTTATGACGTTGGATTATGTGTTGGGTAATGTGACGTAAGCAGTGACGCAGTTTTTGTTACAGACAAAAACCCGGAAGCGAATCTCCATTATTAATAGATTATAAGTTTCCCACACCTAACATAGCTGGTGGTTCACAGGAGGCTGAGTGACAGCAAATCCCCTCAGGTCTCCAGGACTCTTCTGATTATTATAGCCGATCCCAACAATGCTGTAGTTTGGATGGTCTCGATTCTTCCTCTGATTTCCAGTTCACCCAAATTCTTTTCCAGAGCTTTGGGGACCGTTCCAAGGGCACCAATTACTATTGGTATGACCTGTTATTTCAGTCCATTCGAATTTTTCACACCTGCCGTAGCCGGTGGTTCACTGGAGGCTGAGAAAATAATAATAATAATAATAATAATAATAATAATAATAATAATAATAATTATACAAAACTAGACACGACTGGGTTGGGAAGGTGATCCACTGGGAATTATGCAAAAAATTAAATTTTGACCACACAACAAAATGGTATATGCATAAACCAGAATCTGTTCTTGAGAATAAAACGCACAACATTCTCTGGGACTTTGAGATAAAAACGGATCACCTTATCCCAGCAAGAAGGCCAGACCTAGTATTGATAGGAGTAAATAATAATAATAATAATAATAATAATAATAATAATAATAATAATAATAATAATAATAATAATTATTATTATTATTATTATTATTTACTCCTTTTGAGTTTTCACATCAGCATTAGCTGATGGTCTTTCACTGGAGTCTGAGTGACAGCAAGTCTCCTCAGGTATCCAGGACTCTTCTGAGTATTCTGGCAGATTGCAGCAGTGCAGTGTTCTGAATGGTTTCAATCCTTCCTCTGAGATCCAAACTTTCCAAACCCTTTTCTAATTCTTTTGGGACTTTTCCAAGTGCACCAACTACAATTGGTATCACTTTGACTTTCATATTCCATAACTTTTTCAATTCTCTGGCAAGATCCAGATATTTGTCCATTTTTTCATTTTCCTTTAGCTTGGCTCTGTGATCTGCTGGCACTGCAAAATCCACCAGTTGACAAGTTCTTTCTTTTTTGTTTTAGCAAAATAAAAAAACACCCTCCGGACGATGTAAAAATAATTTTTTGAAAGATATTACTTGAGGAGGTGGAAGTTAAAAATTAAATATCGGAGAGTTTGAACCATAAATCATGAAATCATCAAATTTATTAAAGGAGTAAAAATAAATTAAACAATTTGAAATCGAAATTAAGTTCTATTAACTTTGAATATGTATTAAAATAAAACAAACTATATATACATATATGATACTGGGGATGTATCTATTAAAACTTGTTTTAAAAAAATCCAATGAGGACTGTCTAATGTTGCATGTTCAAATTTTGAGTGTATTTATTCTGTTATGACGATTTTAGGTAGTGTGACGTAAGCAGTGACGTAGTTTTTGTTACAGACAAAAACCGGAAACGAATCTCCATTATTAATAGAAGATTATTATTATTATTATTATTATTATTATTATTATTATTATTATTATTATTATTTACTCCTTTTGAGTTTTCACATCAGTGTTAGCTGATGGTCTTTCACTGGAGTCTGAGTGACAGCAAGTCTCCTCAGGTCTCCAGGACTCTTCTGAGTATTCTGGCAGATTGCAGCAGTGCAGTGTTCTGAATGGTTTCAATCCTTCCTCTGATATCCAAACTTTCCAAACCCTTTTCTAATTCTTTTGGGACTGTTCCAAGTGCACCAACCACAATTGGTATCACTTTCACTTTCATGTTCCATAACTTTTTCAGTTCTCTGGCAAGGTCCAGATATTTGTCCATTTTTTCATTTTCCTTTAGCTTCACCCTGTGATCTGCTGGCACTGCAAAATCCACCATCATGTTCTTTCTTTTTTGTTTATCAACACTAGGTCTGGTCTTCTTGCTGGGATAAGGTGATCCGTTTTTATTTCAAAGTCCCAGAGAATTTCATGCATTTCGTGTAAAATTGATGTGGAAAATATTCAAAATAATTGTTTGATTATTACATGCACGCAACATTTTATTTGAGAGGGACGGGGCTCAGTTTTCATTTCAAATTGTTTTTTTTTTACTCCTTTAATAAATATGAGGATTTGTCTTACTTATGATACAAACCCTCTGACATTGAATTTTTAACTCCCACCCTCTTAGGCAATGTCTATCAACACCGAAAATTTTGTATGTTCTTGTGGTGAACTTTTGTAATTCATTTCCTTGTATGTGTATTTCATGTTATATATATTTACCAACTCCTCCGCACGAGCAGGACATGACACAAGGTCAATTTCTTAAGCGGAGTTCAACAAGTTTGAATTCAGAGTTTTCCTTCTCCTAGACTGGTTACCTAGCCATGGTTAAAGAACCCAGTCTGCCCTGCTATTTACCCATAGTTGGAGGGAGAGTAGGATTCATACCTTTCCCAAGGGTATTAGCGCTAAGTGAAATGCAATTAGCACGTCCAGGATTTGAACTCGGAGCGACGAGTCCATTTCCCATGACTTTAACCATTACACCACGCGCTTCCTATGTTATATGTTACTCCATGTGCTGTCCAATTCATTAAAGTCCGTTAATGTTATGTTCAACACTCGTGTCGGAGTTGTTTGTTTCAACCAGTTATAATTTATATTGTAACCTTGAACCTTACAGCCTGATTTTTGGCATTTTTTTCTTTCGTCGGAGTGACATACGATGGTGGAATTTAGGTCCGATAAGTTCAATTTAACCCAAAAGTCTATCTTCATGTCTTCATCCTAGACGATTTGGACGGTCTCATTTTTAACTAGAGAGTGCTGCAAGATGATAACGGACGGAAGATGAAGGAACTCCTGTATTAACACGTAGATGATTTTCAACACTTTATTTATTCTTGCACTTTAAACTGATAGATAGATAGATAGATAGATACAGACTGTGATAGATAGATAGATATAAATACTGTGATAGATAGATAGATAGATATACACAGACTGCGATAGATCGATAGATAGATAGATATACACAGACTGTGACAGATCGATAGATAGATATACACAGTGATAGATAGATGGATATACACAGACTGTGATAGATAGATATACACAGACTGTGATAAATAGATAGATATACACACTGTGATAGATAGATAGATAGATATACACAGACTGTGATAGATAGACAGATAGATTTACTTAGACTGTGATAGATCGATCGATAGATAGATATACTCAGTGATAGATAGATATATAGATATACACAGACTATGATAGATATATATAATCAGACTGATAGATATAAACAGACCAGGATAGATATATCGGCATAAAGAATTTAAGACATATATCTTCTTATTATAATGGAGATTGTATGTTTTTCTGTCTGTAACCGAAACTATATTACTATACAAATCACAATTCCCTTTGTTATCTGCATCCCATTCTCCATGATTTTATTTTTTATTTAAACCTCAATTATTAATAAAATTGTTTTACATCATTAAGACTGTTGACCATATCTACATGATATTTACCGCGTACCCCCACTTGTACGGGTCAGGCACAAAGTCCCTATTAACGTGGGACCACCCACAAACCGAAGCTCATGGAGTGGCAGGTGAAAAATTGCGTCGATCCCGTCGGCATTCCCCCTCAAGGGGGGCGCCTCAGGCACTGGGCAATAAACCAGCCCTGCCCCTTTAAATCAAGGGGGCAGGTGTTGCCTGGGGGGATGGCCCCCTGGGATCGACGCCGTTAATTATAGCAATGGTCCAGAGGCCGAAGCCACTGTTGACCATATCTACATACATATAACATGCAGTTGTATTTATATATACAACAAAACAGCGGTTTACAGTGTGAATGGGAAGGCTAATTTGCATATTGATCTTAAAAAATTTGATTTTAATAAATATGTGCTTAATGTTATTGATTTCTAATTGTTTGGTTTTATCTTAATGATTATGAGCAAAATTCTCTTCAATAAATCTTAAAAGAAATCCCTTAAAAAAAGAAATAACTGTAATATTATTCTTTACTTCCTATTTTAACTAAATAGTTAAATTAGGAATAGGAGTAATTGAAAATGATAGAAGAGTTAGTTTCAAAGTTGTTTTATTTTTCAATCATACCCCCTCTGTTCCAACTCATGTTATCTGCATTTTTATTCAGTTTCATTGGCCTTTGTAATTTACTATAATATTTTATTATATTAAAACTTAAATACTTGCACCCGGAGGGTGCATATATTTGCTAGTATAAATAAAACAAGCGCTATGTTTTCCTAGTCAAATTGACAGCCAGATTAAATCGTTTAGTCAATTGACAGCCAGATTAAATCGTTTCTAAGGAAAATAAATCTTATTATTAATTGGTAATTTACTTGAAGCATTGTTAAGTATGTTATAATATATTAATAATTTGAAGGCAATTACAATGCGTATAAAAAATAAAAACAAAAAGATGTTATTTTTGTCTTATCGATTTCGAAGTATAAACTTCATCATCAGAGGTTCATATAATATTTTCTGATATGAACCTCTGATGATGAAGTTTATACTTCGAAATCGATAAGACAAAAATAACATCTTTTTGTTTTTATTTTTTATACGCATTGTAATTGCCTTCAAATTATTAATATATTATAAAATCTTATTATATTTTTCTGCGTAGCATGTCCCTTTTCTTTCCTTTCTTTCAACACCGAAAATTTCGTTAAATTCGGTTAATTCACTGATTTTTGGCATTTTTTTTTCTTTCGTCGGGGTAACATACGATGGTGGAATTTAGGTCCGTTAAGTTCAATTTAACCGACTTTTGTGTAGATAAATATCTTGAGATTGTTGTTTAGGGAAGAAAATTAAGAACTTACATGCTGGACATGTGTTCTCATCTGCTGTGGGAACGAGGTTGCTGGGGACTAGATCCCCACCCCCAGTCACGTAGTCAGGAGACACGCTGTTCGGTTGTTGACATTAGATGTTAGGAGTGAGGTGGGGGTACTCCCCACTCCCCAAAGCTCCAGGATTGGTATTTCACCATTAGATGTAGTTTAACGTCATACCCAGGACACCATAAAAGTTGGAGGGCTTAGAATAACCTTCCAACGTGGGTACATATAAGTACACTAGAAGCGGCTACCCAGCATCGCTACAAATAAATAAATACCTACGATTTTGTGGAAAATATTCAAAATAATTGTTTGATTATTACATGCACGCAACATTTTATTTAAGAGGGACAGGGCTCAGTTTTCATTTCAAATTGTTTTTTTTTACTCCTTTAATAATTATGAGGATTTCTGGGGGGGGGGTTTAAAAAAATCTAGTCTCATAGATACATTATTACTGAATCGTGAGTTGGTTTCCCACAGGATGTCCCATTAAAATCCCCACGTAAAAAAAGACCTTGTGCTGATCCAGCCACTCTGAAAAAGAAAAATTAATGTCTATTATTTACAACATTAAATACAAAAAAAAAAAAAAATTCCATGCTGTTATCATTTAAATTTTATTTTTTAATTATCTTAACGAATATAAATCAAATCTTCATTATTTTCGCTCAAAAACCAAGATATGGTGACAGTGAATGTTTATATATATTTACTTTGTCGTTAATTGTTTTATTTTCCGACAAAGTTGTAGAACAATAACAATATTTATTCCGTGAGCGCACGAGGTTTGGTTTGGTTTGGTTGGTTCGGTTTTACGGCATGTCAACCCCTTGAGTTATTTTATGCCGAATACTTCTATTGGTAATTAGGTATTCAAAATGTATAGGGGTTTATTTGCTGTAATCAAGTTTTCTGTTGAGAATTTTAACATCAAGAGAGTGAGTGGGTGATTTTTGTAAGTCTGTGAACTTACATCATTGATAAGAGGCCGGTTCTTTTCAAAAAGTTTAATATCCTCTTGGGATCTATTTTTCCAAATAGTTTGTCCATGCTGTCAACATTGTAGAACTTTGTTCGAGTGTGGGAGAGGTGTGTGCATTCAATCAGAATATATTTTATTGTGTATCGGCTTCCACATGAACATTTAGGTGGAGGTTCTTCTTTTAGAATGAAGGAGTGGGTTAATCTAGTGAGGCCGATGCGTAGCCGGTTGATAGTGGTTTCTTCTCTTCTGGAATTACTAGGATCAGGTGTCCTTTCTTTTAAGTTGGACTGTAGTTTGTAGAGTTTGTTGTGGGGATTTTCATCCCATAGTTTCTGCCATTTGATGGTCATTATTTGCTTGATTTTTGGTTTAAGATCACTGTATGGTATTTTGTAGTTTTTGTCAGGTATCATGTCAAGTGCAGATTTAGCTAATGAATCTGCTTTATCATTTCCCTGGATTCCTATATGGCTTGAGCGCACGAGGAATACATTCAAGACAAAGATGTGTAAACAAAACGGATACATAAACGTATTACAAAGGAATTATGGTGTAGGACTTGCGTCGTAAGGAAATGTCACTTACTGGTAGATGGTTGGGGGGAAAAGTCCCCCACCTAAGGGTCAGAGGCGTCAGGCGCCTAACCCATGTGTACTCGTTGCCGACATGAGAAGGAAGGGAGACAGGAATTCAGAATTCCCGGCTTCTGGCCAAATACTAACGCCACCTATCGGCGAACACCGCAGCAAGGGAAGATAATCCTATTTGGACTTGTCCACCCAGAATTACCGTTTTACTGACCCAACATAGTGTTTTGAGAGACACGTGTGGCTCTCAGTAATTCCTGTGAGACGTTTGAGGGCCATATGTGGCTCTTAAACCGCATTAAAAATAAAGCTTAAAATCTTGTGAAAACGTGTAAGTAGACATCTTTAATTTGCATTGAACAGTGAAAATACTATGACTTTTTTTTGCAAATGGATCTATTACATACAGATAATTCTTAAACAGTTTATTCATTTATTTTCGATACTAGCAAGAATATGCGCCTCCTGGGTGTAAATATTTAAGTTTTAATGTCATGGAATATATTGAATTAGAAAGACGGACGAAATTAAATAAGAACGCATATAAAAGTATTACACGTATTTTAATTGCATTTCAATTGGTTTCCATATAAAATCATTCAAAGGATTGATTTTAATACGTTGGAGAATAAAACAGAAATATTAGAGATTAATTCCTGTGTGAGTGGCTTTCCTGGGGGAGAGGCTTTCTGTGATTGGATATACCAATCGCGTGATGAGCCCTGAAGTTTTGGCGCAAAAGATCCAAAATCACCAGATGCATTCCGGATCAGCTCCCGGTGGGACGTCGACCAGAAATTCTCTCCAAGAAATCACTAAGTCAGAAGATACCAGATATCCTCTTCATCACACAGGTAAGTCTCTCAAACTTGACTCTGTACACAGGAATAAACATTTTACTGATCCAACAGCGTATTCGGTATAAAATGGGTTGACACGCCGTAAAAATAACCAACCAACCAACCAACCAGACAACCAACCAACCAACCATCCAACCAACCAACCAACCAACCAACCAACCATCCACCCAACCAAACCAACCATCACCCACCCAACCAACCAACTAACCAACCATCCACCAACCAACCAACCAACCAACCAACCAACCACCCAACCAACCATCCACCCAACCACACAACCAACCAACCAACCAACCAACCAACCATCCACCCAACCAACCAACCATCCACCCAACCAACCATCCAACCAACCATCCACCCAACCAACCAACCAACCAACCAACCAACCAGCCAGCCAAATAGGTCCTTCACATTGTTTACGTTGAAAAATTGTATTATGAGAACTAAATCTAAGAATTTTATGAGAAAAATATTTAGCACTTTAAGGGTGTTTGACATCTTATACACCATGGCTGTTCTGGTTAGTTGAGTATATCAGAATGCAAATATTTTTCTGAAAACTATTCTTTAAAAAAAACTACAGCTGAAGAAAAAATGATTTTTTCTGTTATAAAAAAAAAACAGACTATTTTATTAGCCATAAATAAGTAGACGCCTTACAATTTTTGATAAAATATTAACTTTCTTCTAAGATACCAAGATTTTATTATTTTTATTGGAACATTATCCAATCAAAATGGATATTATTAGGTATTATCTATTATCAAACTCTAGAGCACTGAAACTCTGTAAGAAAAAGAGTTGTGTTTTAAAATATATTTACTATGTAGAATCATTGTTTAAGTATAAATGAATGCGTATAATTTTAATTATTTAATGATTATAATTTAATTATTTAATTTAATTAATTCTCTCACGAAAGACAAAATGTCATCCATGTCGACATTTTAAAATAAATCCTTCATTTTTTTTCGTTGATAAAACGTTGCTTTATGAAAGCTAAATTTCCGCATTTTATGAGAAAATGGTTGTGATGAACGAGCTGACTTACCTCCGGCGAAACTCATCTGCTTGGCTTGTCAGGTTTCACTATCATTTTTCTGATACTTCCCAACCAACACCAATTTTCTGTTTTTTATGTTCAAGGGAATTAAAAAAAATTAATAGATATTTTTCCTCTTCACAGTTATGACGATGACAAGTCAAATAATTCAGAATTCTTTTTTAACAGAGGTGTAGGATTCATGGTTAATATATGAACATACAACGTGGGCTGGACATGACATTTTATATAATAAACAGCACAGAAATAAGACAAGATACATAAACAATGGTGTACATGTACATGAACATACAACAGTAGAGATTAAAGGACTGGAGAGTCCATACATTACAATCAATGGTTATGAAGGGGTGCTCCACATTCCCCAAACCTCCAAAACTGGAACCTCACCATCAGATAGAGTTTAACGTCATTCCCAGGACATGTAGACCCTCAGCCACCGCCTTCTAGCACCCATATGATAAAAAGGGTTGGGGACTTGCCATAAGGGCAATAGGTTTGGGGCAATCATATAGGTGCTAGGGCTTGACGTGACCAGCCGATTGATCGGAGGGGGCTCTCCGACCACCCGTCTAGCCTAAGTAAGGGTCTAAGTGGAGTGTTGCTGGTCATAGACTGCTCAACCACCTGGGTTCTATCCTTAAGCATCACGGGTCGCCGCCCACAGCCAACAGGTGGCCCCATTTGGAGGATTCCTACCCCTCTGCAGAGGTGCAGTCGGTGCATTCTAACGGAAGTAGTTGTGGTGGGGTAGATAGACAGAAAGGTAGAGAGAAACCTGTGTTGGGATTATCTTCCCATTGGCCTGGAAGAGTTATCTTCCCGCTGGGTTTTCGCTTATTCTCACCAGGGGCTATTGTATTTAAGCGACTGGTTCAAATGCTTCTTCCTCTTTTAGCTACATCTTCTCGTACGAGCACATGGGTTAGACATATTGTCACACCCTTCTTAGTTGTTGCTATGCAACTCTCCTGGGGCCTTGGCCCCTCATCACTAGTAAGTGATTTGTTCAGATCAATTCAATTCTTCTAGGAAGAAATACAAAAAAAACTAGAGTTCTCAGAAGCAAAAGATTTCAAATCCTGTTGTTGGCTTGGTATAAAATAACCCAACAAGGGTTGACATGCCTTAAAATCCGACCAAACAAACCATTGCTTTTATAGCTTAATAGGGTTCTCAGAGGCAAAAGATCTGAAATCCTATTGTCTTGGTATAAAATGTGGCTACCTATTGGCTGTGTGACAACCCATGCTGCTTAAGGACAGAATATTGGTAGCTGAGCAGTTCATAATATTAAAAATTCAACTTTAGCCTTTAATTGGGTTTGACGGGCGGTCGGAGAGGCCTCGCTCGATCAATTGACTGGTCATGCTTGAAACCCAAAATCCCAAACCCGACATCTTTAAAACGAAAAATCTGTAAATTCTTCCATACAAAATAATTGTTGTTGGCTTGGTATAAAATAACCCAACCAGGGTTGACATGCCTTAAATCCAACCAAACACCATTGCTTTTATAGCTTACTAGGGTTCTCAGAGGCAAAAATTTGAAATCCTGTTGTTGGCTTGGTATAAAATACCAACAGGGTTGACATACCTTAAACCACCAAACAAACCATTGCTTTTATAGCTTAATAGGGTTCTCAGAGGCAAAGATCTGAAATCCTATTGTCTTGGTATAAATTGTGGCTACCTATTGGCTGTGTGTGACAACCCATGCTTAAGGACAGAATATTGGTAGCTGAGCAGTTCATAAATATTAAAAATTCAACTTTAGCTTTAATTGGGTTTGACGGGCGGTCGGAGAGGCCTCGCTCGATCAATTGACTGGTCATGCTTGAACCCAAAATCCCAAACCCGACATCTTTAAAAACGCAAAATCTGTAAATTCTTCCATACAAATAACTGTTGTTGGCTTGGTATAAAATAAACCAAACCAGGGTTGACATGCCTTAAAATCCAACCAAACAAACCATTGCTTTTTATAGCTTACTAGGGTTCTCAGAGGCAAAAGATTTGAAATCCTGTTGTTGGCTATAAAATAACCCAACAAGGGTTGACACCTTAAAATCCAACAATACTTGCTTTTGCAAAAGGGTTCTCAGAGCAAAAGATTTGAAATCCTGTTGTTGGCTTGCATAAAATACCCAACAAGGGTTCCTTAAAATCCAACCAAAAACCCTAGAGAGGCAAAAGATTTGAAATCCTGTTGTTGGCTTGGTAAAAATAACCAACAAGGTTGACATACCTTTAAAATCCAACCAAACAAACCATTGCTTTTATAGCTTAATAGGGTTCTCAGAGGCAAAAAGATTTGAAATCCTGTTGTTGGCTTCGTATAAAATAACCAACAGGGTTGACATGTTAAAATCCAACCAAACAAACCATTGCTTTTATAGTTAATAGGGTTCTCAGAGGCAAAAGATTTGAAATCCTGTTGTTGGCTTGGTATAAAATAATCCAACAAGGGTTGACATACCTTAAAACCCAACCAAACAAACCATTACTCAGAGGCAAAATATTTGAAATCCTGTTGTTGGCTTGCTATAAAATAACCCAACAAGGGTTGACATGCCTTAAAATCCAACCAAACAAACCATTGCTTTTATAGCTTACTAGGGTTCTCAGAGGCAAAAGATTTGAAATCCTGTTGTTGGCTTGCTATAAAATAACCCAACAAGGGTTGACATGCCTTAAAAATCCAACCAAACAACCATTGCTTTTATAGCTTAATAGGGTTCTCAGAGGCAAAAGATTTGAATCCTGTTGTTGGCTTGGTATAAAATAACCCAACAAGGGTTGACATGCCTTAAAATCCAACCAAAAAAACCATTGCTTTTATAGCTTAATAGGGTTCTCAGAGGCAAAAAGATTTGAAATCCTGTTGTTGGCTTGCTATAAAATAACCCAACAAGGGTTGACATGCCTTAAAATCCAACCAAACAAACCATTGCTTTTATAGCTTAATAGGGTTCTCAGAGGCAAAAGATTTGAAATCCTGTTGTTGGCTTGGTATAAAATAATCCAACAAGGGTTGACATACCTTAAAACCCAACCAAACAAACCATTACTCAGAGGCAAAAGATTTGAAATCCTGTTGTTGGCTTGCTATAAAATAACCCAACAAGGGTTGACATGCCTTAAAACCCAACCAAACAAACCATTACTCAGAGGCAAAAATTTGAAATCCTGTTGTTGGCTTGGTATAAAATAATCCAACAAGGGTTGACATACCTTAAAAACCCAACCAAACAAACCATTACTCAGAGGCAAAAGATTTGAAATCCTGTTGTTGGCTTGGTATAAAATAATCAACAAGGGTTGACATACCTTAAACCCAACCAAACAAACCATTACTCAGAGGCAAAAGATTTGAAATCCTGTTGTTGGCTTGCTATAAAATAACCCAACAAGGGTTGACATGCCTTAAATCCAACCAAACAAACCATTGCTTTTATAGCTTAATAGGGTTCTCAGAGGCAAAAGATTGAAATCCTGTGTTGGCTTGGTATAAATAATCCAACAAGGGTTGACATACCTTAAAACCCAACCAAACAAACCATTACTCAGAGGCAAAAGATTTGAAATCCTTGTTGTTGGCTTGCTATAAAATAACCCAACAGGTTGACATGCCTTAAAATCCAACCAAACAAACCATTGCTTTTATAGCTTAATAGGCGTTCTCAGAGGCAAAAGTTTTGAAATCCTGTTGTTGGCTTGGTATAAAATAACCCAACAAGGGTTGACATGCCTTAAAATCCAACCAAACAAACCATTGCTTTTATAGCTTAATACTAAAGTAGTTAATACAAAAAACCAGGGTTCTCAGAGGCAAAAGATTTGAAATCCTATCTGTTGTTGTCTTGGTATAAAAATAACCCAACAAGAGTTGACATGCCTTAAAACCTAATCAATCCCACCATCAGATCAAACATTTCTATCCTATTATTTTTGTGAATCTCTCTTT
>CM042182.1:5385657-5413369 GCA_023376005.1 Doryteuthis pealeii | reverse complement strand
AGAAAAGGTCTACATTAAATGTATGCAGAAGAATTGGCAAGAGAGTCCTGATTTTGTGTGCTACTGCACTCAATTATGTTTACTATGTAGTAGATCCTTCAGGAGTCTCAGTGGACTGAAGAGTCATCTGAGAATATACAAGGATTACAGTGTCAAATGCTACTGGCACTCAATTATGTTTACTATGTAGTAGATCCTTCAGGAGTCTCAGTGGACTGAAAGAGTCATCTGAGAATATACAAGGATACAGTGTCAAATGCTACTGGCACTCAATTATGTTTACTATGTAGTAGATCCTTCAGGAGTCTCAGTGGACTGAAGAGTCATCTGAGAATGTACAAAGGATACAGTGTCAAATGCTACTGGCACTGAATTATGTTTAGTATGTAGTAGATCCTTCAGGAGTCTTAGTGGACTGAAGAGTCATCTGAGAATATACAGGATACAGTGTCAAATGCTACTGGCACTCAATTATGTTTACTATGTAGTAGATCCTTCAGGAGTCTCAGTGGACTGAAGAGTCATCTGAGAATATACAAGGATACAGTGTCAAATGCTACTGGCACTCAATTATGTTTACTATGTAGTAGATCCTTCAGAAGTCTCAGGGACTGAAGAGTCATCTGAGAATATACAAGGATACAGTGTCAAATGCTACTGGCACTCAATTATGTTTACTATGTAGTAGATCCTTCAGAAGTCTCAGTGGACTGAAGAGTCATCTGAGAATGTACAAGGATACAGTGTCAAATGCTACTGGCACTCAATTATGTTTACTATGTAGTAGATCCTTCAGGAGTCTCAGTGGACTGAAGAGTCATCTGAGAATGTACAAGGATACAGTGTCAAATGCTACTGGCACTGAATTATGTTTAGTATGTAGTAGATCCTTCAGGAGTCTTAGTGGACTGAAGAGTCATCTGAGAATATACAAGGATACAGTGTCAAATGCTACTGGCACTCAATTATGTTTACTATGTAGTAGATCCTTCAGGAGTCTCAGTGGACTGAAGAGTCATCTGAGAATATACAAGGATACAGTGTCAAATGCTACTGGCACTCAATTATGTTTACTATGTAGTAGATCCTTCAGAAGTCTCAGTGGACTGAAGAGTCATCTGAGAATATACAAGGATACAGTGTCAAATGCTACTGGCACTCAATTATGTTTACTATGTAGTAGATCCTTCAGAAGTCTCAGTGGACTGAAGAGTCATCTGAGAATGTACAAGGATACAGTGTCAAATGCTACTGGCACTCAATTATGTTTACTATGTAGTAGATCCTTCAGGAGTCTCAGTGGACTGAAGAGTCATCTGAGAATATACAAGGATACAGTGTCAAATGCTACTGGCACTCAATTATGTTTACTATGTAGTAGATCCTTCAGAAGTCTCAGTGGACTGAAGAGTCATCTGAGAATATACAAGGATACAGTGTCAAATGCTACTGGCACTCAATTATGTTTACTATGTAGTAGATCCTTCAGGAGTCTCAGTGGACTGAAGAGTCATCTGAGAATGTACAAGGATACAGTGTCAAATGCTACTGGCACTCAATTATGTTTACTATGTAGTAGATCCTTCAGGAGTCTCAGTGGACTGAAGAGTCATCTGAGAATATACAAGGATACAGTGTCAAATGCTACTGGCACTCAATTATGTTTACTATGTAGTAGATCCTTCAGAAGTCTCAGTGGACTGAAGAGTCATCTGAGAATATACAAGGATACAGTGTCAAATGCTACTGGCATTTAAGTATGTTTACTATGTAGTAGATCCTTCAGAAGTCTCAGTGGACTGAGAGTCATCTGAGAATATACAAGGATACAGTGTCAAATGCTACTGGCACTCAATTATGTTTACTATGTAGTTGATCCTTCAGAAGTCTCAGTAGACTGAAGAGTCATCTGAGAATATACAAGGATACAGTGTCAAATGCTACTGGCACTCAATTATGTTTACTATGTAGTAGATCCTTCAGGAGTCTCAGTGGACTGAAGAGTCATCTGAGAATATACAAGGATACAGTGTCAAATGCTACTGGCACTCAATTATGTTTACTATGTAGTAGATCCTTCAGGAGTCTTAGTGGACTGAAGAGTCATCTGAGAATATACAAGGATACAGTGTCAAATGCTACTGGCATTTAAGTATGTTTACTATGTAGTAGATCCTTCAGAAGTCTCAGTGGACTGAAGAGTCATCTGAGAATATACAAGGATACAGTGTCAAATGCTACTGGCACTCAATTATGTTTACTATGTAGTAGATCCTTCAGGAGTCTTAGTGGACTGAAGAGTCATCTGAGAATATACAAGGATACAGTGTCAAATGCTACTGGCATTTAAGTATGTTTACTATGTAGTAGATCCTTCAGAAGTCTCAGTGGACTGAAGAGTCATCTGAGAATATACAAGGATACAGTGTCAAATGCTACTGGCACTAATTATGTTTACTATGTAGTAGATCCTTCAGAAGTCTCAGTGGACTGAAGAGTCATCTGAGAATATACAAGATACAGTGTCAAATGCTACTGGCACTGAATTATGTTTAGTATGTAGTAGATCCTTCAGAGTCTCAGTGGACTGAAGAGTCATCTGAGAATATACAAGATACAGTGTCAAATGCTACTGGTACTCAAGTATGTTTACTATGTAGTAGATCCTTCAGAAGTCTCAGTAGACTGAAGAGTCATCTGAGAATATACAAGGATACAGTGTCAAATGCTACTGGCACTCAATTATGTTTACTATGTAGTAGATCCTTCAGAAGTCTCAGTGGACTGAAGAGTCATCTGAGAATATACAAGGATACAGTGTCAAATGCTACTGGTACTCAAGTATGTTTACTATGTAGTAGATCCTTCAGAAGTCTCAGTAGACTGAAGAGTCATCTGAGAATATACAAGGATACAGTGTCAAATGCTACTGGCACTCAATTATGTTTACTATGTAGTAAGATCCTTCAGAAGTCTCAGTGACTGAAGAGTCATCTGAGAATATACAAGGATACAGTGTCAAATGCTACTGGTACTCAAGTATGTTTACTATGTAGTAGATCCTTCAGAAGTCTCAGTAGACTGAAGAGTCATCTGAGAATATACAAGGATACAGTGTCAAATGCTACTGGCACTCAATTATGTTTACTATTGTAGTAGATCCTTCAGAAGTCTCAGTGGACTGAAGAGTCATCTGAGAATATACAAGGATACAGTGTCAAATGCTACTGGTACTCAAGTATGTTTACTATGTAGTAGATCCTTCAGAAGTCTCAGTAGACTGAAGAGGTCATCTGAGAATATACAAGGATACAGTGTTCAAATGCTACTGGCACTCAATTATGTTTACTATGTAGTAGATCCTTCAGAAGTCTCAGTGGACTGAAGAGTCATCTGAGAAAAATACAAGGATACAGTGTCAAATGCTACTGGCACTCAATTATGTTTACTATGTAGTAGATCCTTCAGAAGTCTCAGTGGACTGAAGAGTCATCTGAGAATATACAAGGATACAGTGTCAAATGCTACTGGCACTCAATTAGTTTACTTATGTAGTAGATCCTTCAGGAGTCTCAGTGGACTGAAAGTCATCTGAGAATGTACAAGATACAGTGTCAAATGCTACTGGCACTGAATTATGTTTAGTATGTAGTAGATCCTTCAGGAGTCTTAGTGGACTGAAGAGTCATCTGAGAATATACAAGGATACAGTGTCAAATGCTACTGGCATTTAAGTATGTTTACTATGTAGTAGATCCTTCAAGAAGTCTCAGTGGACTGAAGAGTCATCTGAGAATTATACAAGGATACAGTGTCAAATGCTACTGGCACTCAATTATGTTTACTATGTAGTAGATCCTTCAGAAGTCTCAGTGGACTGAAGAGTCATCTGAGAATATACAAGGATACAGTGTCAAATGCTACTGGCACTCAATTATGTTTACTATGTAGTAGATCCTTCAGGAGTCTCAGTGGACTGAAGAGTCATCTGAGAATGTACAAGGATACAGTGTCAAATGCTACTGGCACTGAATTATGTTTAGTATGTAGTAGATCCTTCAGGAGTCTTAGTGGACTGAAGAGTCATCTGAGAATATACAAGGATACAGTGTCAAATGCTACTGGCATTTAAGTATGTTTACTATGTAGTAGATCCTTCAGAAGTCTCAGTGGACTGAAGAGTCATCTGAGAATATACAAGGATACAGGTCAAATGCTTACTTGGCACTCAATTATGTTTACTATGTAGTTGATCCTTCAGAAGTCTCAGTAGACTGAAGAGTCATCTGAGAATATACGGATACAGTGTCAAATGCTACTGGCACTCAATTATGTTTACTATGTAGTAGATCCTTCAGGAGTCTCAGTGGACTGAAGAGTCATCTGAGAATATACAAGGATACAGTGTCAAATGCTACTGGCACTCAATATGTTTACTATGTAGTAGATCCTTCAGAAGTCTCAGTGGACTGAAGAGTCATCTGAGAATATACAAGGATACAGTGTCAAATGCTACTGGCACTGAATTATGTTTAGTATGTAGTAGATCCTTCAGGAGTCTCAGTGGACTGAAGAGTCATCTGAGAATATACAAGGATACAGTGTCAAATGCTACTGGTACTCAAGTATGTTTACTATGTAGTAGATCCTCAGAAGTCTCAGTGGACTGAAGAGTCATCTGAGCAAGGATACAGTGTCAAATGCTACTGGTACTCAATTATGTTTACTATGTAGTAGATCCTTCAGGAGTCTCAGTGGACTGAAGAGTCATCTGAGAATATACAAGGATACAGTGTCAAATGCTACTGGCACTCAATTATGTTACTATGTAGTAGATCCTTCAGAAGTCTCAGTGGACTGAAGAGTCATCTGAGAATATACAAGGATACAGTTGTCAAATGCTACTGGTACTCAATTATGTTTACTATGTAGTAGATCCTTCAGGAGTCTCAGTGGACTGAAGAGTCATCTGAGAATATACAAGGATACAGTGTCAAATGCTACTGGCACTCAATTATGTTTACTATGTAGTAGATCCTTCAGAAGTCTCAGTGGACTGAAGAGTCATCTGAGAATATACAAGGATACAGTGTCAAATGCTACTGGCACTCAATTATGTTTACTATGTAGTAGATCCTTCAGAAGTCTCAGTGGACTGAAGAGTCATCTGAGAATATACAAGGATACAGTGTCAAATGCTACATTTAAGTTTTACTATGTAGTAGATCCTTCAGAAGTCTCAGTGGACTGAAGAGTCATCTGAGAATATACAAGGATACAGTGTCAAATGCTACTGGCACTCAATTATGTTTACTATGTAGTAGATCCTTCAGAAGTCTCAGTGGACTGAAGAGTCATCTGAGAATATACAAGGATACAGTGTCAAATGCTACTGGCACTCATGTTTACTATGTAGTAGATCCTTCAGAAGTCTCAGTGGACTGAGAGTCATCTATACAAGGATACTCAAATTACTGGCACTCAATTATGTTACTATGTAGTAGATCCTTCAGAAGTCTCAGTTTCTTTCGATCTTTTTATCTTTCTATTTTCTTTCTTTCTTTGAATCATTCTATCTATCTATCTATCTTTCTTTCTTTCTTTCTTTTTTTTGAATCTATCTATCTATCTATCTATCTATCTATTTTTCTTTCTTTTTTTCTTTCTTTCTTTCTTTCTGTCTTTCTTTCTTTCTTTCTTTCTATTTTTCTTTTTTTCCTTTCTGTCCTTTCTTTCTGTCCTTTATGGGCTCTTCGGGGCCTGTGGTTGTTAACGTAAATTAACAGTGTTGATCCCAGGGGGCTATTCCCCCAGGCAACACCATCGCTCTTGATTTAAAGGCGCAGGGCTGGGTTTATTGCCTAGTGCCTGAGGTGCCTACAGCGCATTTTTTGCACCTACCAGCCATGAGTCTCGGCTCGTGCGTGGGTCCACATAAGAATGCCCTTGTGTAACCCTCTCATAAGTGGGATGAGAGGCAAATACCTTAATAATTATATTTCTTTGATTAATTTCCTTTTAAAAATCTGTAGTTTTTTTCTTCTCCGACACACATGTTCAGGTTAGCAACCGCTAAGAAACTTGAATTCGAGTCACTGAAATTTCCTGAGAAGCTTCACGTAAAATAATATCTATATTAGAGACAAATGTTCACAATTTTAACAGAAGGTATGTTTAAAAAAAAAAAGAAGAATTCAGCTTTATTTGTTATATATATTTACCAACCCCTCCACACGAGCAGGATGTGACACAAGGTCAATTTCTTAAGCGGAGTTTAACAATTAAAATAAAATAATAAATAATAATGAAATTTATTGTGTACAGTGCTCAGGTGCACCACAACTCATCAAAGTCTCATGTCAAGTACACAGAATAATGTATTAATGTCAGGAACATGAACAGTTTACAGTAGTAATATGCATGTATGTGTGCGCGTACGTGCATATGTGTGTGGAGAGGGGCATCAGGTATATATATTTACCAACCCCTCCGCACGAGCAGGATGCGACACAAGGTCAATTTCTTAAGCGGAGTTCAACAGGTTTTGAATTCAGAGTTTTCCTTCTCCTAGACCGGTTGCCTAACCAAGGTTAAAGAGCCCAGTTCGCACTACTATTTACCCATAGCTGGAGGGAGAGTAGAATTCATACCTTCCCCAAGTGTATTAGCACTAAGAGAAATGCAATTACCACGTCCAGGATTTGAACTCGGGGTGACGAGTCCATTTCCCATGACTTTAACCATTACACCACGCGCTTTATTTGTTATAGATTTTGTCTCAAGTCGTCTAATGTCTTCGTTTTTTCAACGGATCCTATTTCTCATTTCCATGGGAGCGTATCGAGGTTTTCCTTTCGGGTCGGACGTCTCTCTCTCTCTCTCTCTCTCTCTCTCTCTCTCTCTCTCTCTCTCTCTCTCTCTCTCTATATATATAATATATATATATATATGTGTGTGTAGTATATTAGGAAAAATGAAAAAACACAGGTTTAAATGGGTTAAGTGGTGAGTTTATTGGCCGACGCTACAGTGTTTCGATCTAATTAATAGATCATCTTCAGTGCATTTGTTGGTATATGGAAGGTAATAAGAAATTATTTATCACCTTCCATATACCAACAAATGCCCTGAAGATGATCTAATTAATAGATCGAAACACTGCAGCGTCGGCCAATAAACTCACAACTTAACCCATTTAAACCTGTGTTTTTTCATTTTTCCTAATATACTACATACCGTCGGATTCACTTCCTTTCTTCATATATATATATATATATACACATCTATCTGTCTATTTATCTATTTTTCTCTCTCTCTCTCTCTCTTTTCTCTCTCTCTCTCTCTCTCTCTCTAATTCTCCCTTTCTCTCCAGCCATCTCTTTTCCTCTATTCCTCTCTCTCATTATCTCTCACATCTCTCTTTCTCTCTCTTTCTCTCTCTTTCTACACACAATCTCTTTCTCTTTCTCTCACTCTTTTTCTCCCCTTATCTCTCTTTCTCGCCCACTCTCTCGTTCTCTCCCTCTATCACTTTTTCTTTCTCATTTTCTCTCTCTCTCTCTCTCTCACTCTTTCTCTCCAATCACCTTTTTTCTTTTTCTTTCTCTCCCATAATATACCTCTGTCTCTCTCTGTATCTCTCTCTTACCCTCTCCCCCACCTCTCTTTGTCTTTCTCTCTCACCCTTTCTCTACCTATATCTCTCTTTCTCTCTCATTCTCTCACTCTTTCTCTCCAATCACTTCCTTTTTCTCTCTCTCTTTCTCTCCTATTATATACTTCTCTCTCTCTTTCTCTTACTCTTTCTCTAGCTATATCTCTCTTTCCCTCTCAGGCTTTCTCATTCTCTCAGTCTCTCTCTCTCACTCTTTCTCTTCAATCGCCTCCTTTTTCTCTCTCTTTCTCTCCTATTATATATTTCTCTCTCTTTCTCGTACTCTCTCCTCCACCTCTCTTTCTCTCACTCTTTCTCTACCTATATCTCTCTTTCTCGCTCAGTCTCTCTCTCTCTCTACCCCTCTCTCTCTCTCACTCTTTCTCTCCAATCACCTCCTTTTTTTCTCTCTCTTTCTCTCCTATTATATACTTCTTTCTCTTTCTCTTACTCTCTCCTCCACCTCTCTTTCTCTTTCTCTTTCTCTCTCATTCTTTCTCTACCTATATCTCTCTTTCTCTCTCAGTCTTTCTCACTCTCTCAGTCTCTCTCTCTCACTCTTTCTCTTCAATCACCTTTTTTCTCTCTCTTTCTCTCCTATTATATACTTCTCTCTCTTTCTCTTACTCTCTTTCTCTTTCTCTCTCACTCTTTCTCTACCTATATCCCTCTTCTCTCTCAGTCTCTCTCTCTCTTTCTACCCCTCTCTCTCTCACTCTTTCTCTCCAATTACCTCCTTTTTTCTCTCTCTTTCTCTCCTATTATATACTTCTCTCTCTTTCTCTTACTCTCTCCTCCACCTCTTTTCTCTTTCTCTTTCTCTCTCACTCTTTCTCTACCTATATCTCTCTTTCTCTCTCACTCTCTCTCTCTCTCTCTCTCTCACTCTTTCTATCCAATCACATTTTTTCTCTCTCTTTCTCTCCTATTATATACTTCTTTCTCTTTCTCTTACTCTCCCCCCACCCCTCTTTCTCTTTCCCTCTTTATCTACCTATATCTCTCTTTCTCGCTCAGTCTCTCTCTCTCTCTCTCTCTACCCCTCTCTCTCTCACTCTTTCTCTCCAATCACCTCCTTTTTTCTCTCTCTTTCTCTCCTATTATATATTTATCTCTCTTTCTCTTACTCTCTCCCCCACCCTCTTTCTCTTTCTCTCTTTATCTACCTATATATCTCTTTCTTTCTCAGTCTCTCTCTCTCTCTCTCTCTCTCTACCCCCCTCTCTCTCTCACTCTTTCTCTCCAATCACCTCCTTTTCTCTCTCTCTTTCTCTCCTATTATACACTTCTCTCTCTTTCTCTTACTCTCCCCCCACCTCTCTTTCTCTTTCTCTCTCACTCTTTCTCTACGTATATGTCTCTCCCTCCCCTCTCTCTCTCTCAGTCTCTCTCTCTGTCTGTCTCTCTCTGTCTCTCTCTCTCTCTCACTTCTTTTTACATTTTTCAGTCATTCTTTTTACTTCATCTGTTGCATAGGGCAAATTTCTTGACCTGATAAAGTACATCATTCATGATGACATAGTTTATGATGTAATCTTTTAAGGTCGGCAGAAAAGAAATGGACTCTGCTTACCGCATCTGGGCTCGCGTTTTTGATGCTCGTGTAGCATAAAGATGGTCACGGTACAAGAACGGCGTTTGTCGCACAGGCCAACTCAAGTTGTAGTAGTAGTCGACGTTAGTAGTTGTAATAGTCGTTAGTTCAGAAACAACATACACGCAAGTAAACCTACACTGAAAATACGAATTTGTTCGAATCAATACAACTGCATGTTTTAACACGAAAATATCATCAAATGTGTTCTTAATAGTGCTTGTGCATTATTTGAAATAAACTTAATTGTTATTAAAGCTTCCCCAAAGCGAAAGAAACAAGGTGAGGTTACTCTAGTTGTCACCGTGAGTAGTAGTAGTAATCGTTAGTTCAGAAACAACATACACGCAAGTTGTTTAGTCCCAAGAGGCTGTGTATTTATTTCTAGGCTCGTGGGTTCTTTTTCAGAAAGAAGGGAAGATAGATAGATAGATAGATAGAGAGAGAGAGAGAGAGAGAGAGAGAGAGAGAGAGAGAGGGGGGTACGGTCAAATTATTCTATCTTCTCATATATTATCATTTTTTGTACTGATGTCCCAAACCCAACACGGGGGACCGGCAGACACGTCTGCTCTCATCAGAGCCCTGCCGAAAAAGAAGCAGATTTTCTTCTCTCCCGTTTCTCGTTCCGGCGTCACATCCGTTTCCGGTCAAAGTCCGGAACTTCCGTTTTTATTTTTAAATCTATTTCCGAGACTGGCACCCCGCTTAGTGTTTACTCTTCCAAATTGTAACCTTTGTTTGTTCTTATTTCTTCTTCCTCTCTTTCCTGTCAATCCCCAAATTCTCTGTAGACCATAAAAATTACGCTACAGTTCGGTCGGTATCTGATACCATATTTGTAAGCAGTGCGTTCAATTCGTCTGCGATGAATTTTGTCGTTTTTAGTCTTGGAAGCTTTATGCTAAAGGTAAATTGGTAATCTGAACATTAGCTACATAAATCAGAGTAACCTCCCCTTGTTTCTTTCACTTTGAGGAAGCCTTATGTTTTGGTTTGCCATTTTCATTTCACCGTTAATCTACACTGAAAATACGAATTTGTTCGAATCAAAACAACTGCATGTTTTAATACGAAAATATCATAAAATGTGTTCTTAATTGTGCTTGCGCATTATTTGAAATGAACGTAATTGTTATTAAGGCTTCCTCAAAGTGAAAGAAACAAGGAGAGGTTACTCTCATTTATGTAGCTAATGTTCAGATTACCGGAAAATTTAGGATAGAGATTTTTGGTCCGATGGTTGGTTGGTTGGTTGGATTTTACGGCATAATTCTTGATGGGTACTCATTTCTTAAAACACACCTTTGAACTAATTTTCTTCTATTAACGCATAGATGGGACGGTGCTCTTCCAATATGTGATCTACCGAATGGTTTATATTCCAATATGTGATCTATCCATTAATTACCCATTATTTTCCCATTAAACTAACTCTAAACCCTAACCCTAACCATGTCTTCTTTTTCCTAGTAGATCACATGCCATGATTAGTAGATCAATAATAGATCACAAACCTTCGGCAGATCACACATTGGAAGAGCACCAATGGGACCTTAACAGGTACTACCACTCCGGGTCAGAGTGGACTTGGGAGTATATTTGGTCCGTGGCAAGAATAGAATATTTACCTTTCAAGTAATGACACCATTCCCTGATTGTTTCAATGATTTTGTTAGCTTCTTTCTCCAATGGGGAGTGGTTTTGTTCTGAGGGGTTTAGAGTTTTGGACCAGAATTCAACAGGCCTGCTTTCTTAATTTGGCGTCGCAGCTAAGCTCACGTGTCCTCCTCCTCCCATAATTCCATCGAGTGAGACGCTCCACTTGACCGTTTCCTCGTCGATTATACGCAGTAGACCAGCGAGTAGCTATTTCTTTTTTTGAAAATAATCTCAACTCCCCTGACATAAAACTATGTCCTCCATTAAAGTGTATGTACCATGAAATACCAAATATGCAAAATAATTTTCTCAAACAGTGGTGCAAGTAAGAGATCTAGTTTTTGGTAAAAATAGCAACACACAACGGTAATCCTTAACTTATTCCTCGTAAATTCCTACCATAAAATAAAATGAACCCTCATTTTATGTCCGCGTTTTTACAATAAATGTTTTATTTTTCTTGCACCGTTATTACCTTTTGTTGTTGTTATTCATTTTCTTTTTTTTTTTGCTTTGGTATTTGTTTGCTTATTTCGTATTTGAATAAAATGTAGGGCAAACTGGGGTCCCTATTTTGGTACAGCAGCCGGCCTGACAGAAAGTAAACATTAAATTCAAACCAGATGTCGTTAACTTAAAAAAGTTGACCTTTCTTACCCACACAACTTTCGCTGTTTGAGAGAATTTGAGATTTAAAAAAAAGGGGAAAATAAACCTACCCTAACATCCAAATGTCCTCAAACGAGGATTTTTTTAGTGCATTTTAGTAGAAAATATTTGATGCCATTTCCTCAAACAATGGTGCAGGTAAGAGATCT
Organism: Doryteuthis pealeii; assembly: GCA_023376005.1. Lineage (NCBI taxonomy): Eukaryota > Metazoa > Mollusca > Cephalopoda > Myopsida > Loliginidae > Doryteuthis > Doryteuthis pealeii. The sequence goes on along the minus strand of CM042182.1, from coordinate 5,401,641 downwards.
AAATTTTGGTATCAGTATTCATTATACCAACATACAACTTTTGATGTTTGAGAGAATTTGATATTTTAAAAGAAGTGAAAAATCAACCTACCCTAAAATCCATGTGTTCAAAAATGAGGATTGTTGGTGCATTTTAGTAGACGATCTTTGATACTATTTCCTCAAACAATGGTGCAAGTAAGAGATCTAATTTTTGGTATTAGTATTTGTTATACCAACATACAACTTTCGATGTTTGAGAGAACTTGATATTTAAAAGAAGTGAAAAATCAACCTACCCTAAAATCCATGTGTTCAAAAAATGAGGATTGTTGGTGCATTTTAGTAGACGATCTTTGATGCTATTTCCTCAAACAATGGTGCAAGTAAGAGATCTAGTTTTTCGTATCCGTGCTCATTATACCAACATACAACTTTTGATGTTTGAGAGAATTTGATATTTTAAAAGAAGTGAAAAATCAACCTACCCTAAAATCCATGTGTTCAAAAATGAGGATTGTTGGTGCATTTTAGTAGACGATCTTTGATGCTATTTCCTCAAACAATGGTGCAAGTAAGAGATCCAGTTTTTGGTATCAGTATCTATTATCGCAACATACAAGTTTCACTGTTTGAGAGAATGTGATATTTATAAAAAAAAGAGGAAAATCAACTGAACATATTAAGCAGTCGTCTGAAGTTGAAAAAGGTCAAATTGAGGCATACAAATATTGTGGACTGCCACTTTATCGGAAAAAATTATAGTTGAATTATCTCCCCCTGACACTAGAGGACGAATCGCCAATAGACGATATTGGAACCAAATTTAAACCCCTTTCAAATTTGCAAATTAAGAGATATTTGGAGTAATTTATATAATTTATATAAATATTGAATTTTGAAGGGTTTCTTCACACAAATATTAGTGTTAATCCCTATATTAATACTATTAATTCTTTAATTAATATTAATATTAATATTAATATTAATTCTTTAATTGTACGATCATTATCGTCTTGCAAACACTCTGGTTAAAACCGAGACTGTACAAATCGTCCAAGATGAAATGCAAAAATGTAAACCTGATAATCTTGTGTTGCTTATCAACCGATTTCTTATTCTGCTCGTTCATATGCTGCAGCTGCTGTTATTGGCTGCTGTGAATAATTTTTCTTTGCTCTTTTTTGTCTATTCTTCGAGTCCTTGGATTGAGACATCCATGCAATCCTTTATGTTCGAAAAAACGCTTCCATCTTACTTTCTTGATATATATAGACTGTCTCTATCGTCTCTGGGGTGTAACGCTTTGTGCATAGTCATTAATTTTCTTGTCTTTTGGTCAATCTGTTTGAGTTTCTCTTTTGTCCAATTTAAGAATGGCCCAGAACATATGATATTTCTGCTGCAGAGCTTGGTTTCTATGAGTTTTTTTGTTCTCCTGGGGTATTTTTACTTTCATCTCTGTTTGTTTGATGGTGTCCGCTTCTAAAATTCCTGAGTATTTGTAAGTTTCTTTTTTTTTTCAAGTGTTCTTATATTGTCCTAATTTGGTAGTTCTATCCCGTCCATTAATTTTTAATAGCATATTTTTCAATTCCGAATTCCAACAACAATTGAAAATAAAGAAACATATATTCAAAAGGTACAAAAACAGGTTGCAAATTTTGTGGCATTTGCTAGGCAGACTTATCTTACCGTGGGTGAGGTGACGGTAAAGGTGAATGCTGGAATATTATTCCACTCGCTAGTTGACAAGATGAAGGGCTCTGGATGAAACCACTCGCTGTTTGTCAAGGTAAAGAGAGCGCTTGAAAAATGCGTCTTGCTTGTTGAATGCTCATACAATAAGATAAAGGTGAGTGCTGGAATATTATTCCACTCGCTGGTTGACAAGATGAAGGGCGCTGGATGAAACCACTCGCTGTTTGACAAGGTAAAGGGAGCGCTTGAAAAATGCGTCTTGCCTGTTGAATGCTCATACGATAAGTTCTGAGGGCGAATAAGTTAAAGGAAGCGCTTGAAAACGCGACTCGCCTGATTGAATGCCCATACGCTAAGTGAGTTTCGTCAAGGGATTTAATTTTGGCGCCAATATCGTCTATTGGTGATTCATCCTCTGGTGCCAGGGGGAGGTAATTCAACTATAATTTATCCGATAACTTCGCAATTTTGCAAATAAATTAAGTCGTCATCAATTGATGTTTTTCCTAAAAAATTATAAGATAACAAGAAATTATCATCAACAAAGAAGGTCATGGTCGCCAAAGAAAAAAAACTTACTGCACCTGAAGATAAGAAAATGTCTGAGAAGCAAAACGACAGTACAATGCAACATAAAAACAACTCAAAGATAAGTTGAAATAAATAACAGTTTTTTTTTAAGTGTCAGCTTTCTGTTTCTCTGAATGTTTGAGATGAGGCTTGAAGATTAGTATTATCTGCGTTATTCGGACTATTGTCCCCATCTTCATTGTTATTTGTACAACGTTTCGGCCGATATACCCTCCGGCATTCTTCAGGTATTTCTTGTCGGACTCGGGAACCTTCTCGGACTCGGAAAAGAAGGTTCCCGAGTCCGATAAGAAATACCGCAGATAATACTAGCTTTCTGTTTGTTTGTTTTTTGTTTATTTGTTCAATACTGCACATTAAGAAAGGTTACTTTTTCCTTTTTTTATTAAACAGCAGACCAGCGAGTAGTTATTTCTTTTTTTTAAAAATAATCTCAACTCCCCTGACATAAAACTAGGTCCACCATTAAAGTGTATGTACCTTGAAATACAAAATATGCAAAATAATTTGCTCAAACAGTGGTGCAAGTAAGAGATCTAGTTTTTGATGACAGTAGTTATTATAGCAACACACAACTTTCGCTGTTTGAGAGAATTTAAGATTTAAAAAAAAAAATGAAAAATCAACCTACCCTAACGTTTTTCACTTTTTACGTTAAATATTAAATTCTCTCAAACAGCAAAAAGTGTGTCTTTGTATAATAAGTACTGATACCAAAAATTAGATGTCGTATTGGCACCATTGTTTGAGGAAATAGCATCAAAGATCGTCTACTAAAAACCCTCGTTTTCGCAACATTTGGCTCAGAAATCGGTTCGAAAATTTAGCAATTTCAATATTTAAAACAGTAAAGATTGCCATTTTATTTTGATAAGATGAAATGAATAAGATATAACAAAAATTCAAATTGAAAATACCCCCACCCCATCATCGCCGACGCCCAAAAATTGTCAGCTTTCTGTTTGTTTGTTTTTTGTTTGTTTGTTCAATACTGTACATTAAGAAAGGTTACTTTTTCCTTTTTTATTAGACAGCAGACCAGCGAGTAGCTATTTCTTTTTTTGAAAATACTCTCAACTCCCCTGACATAAAACTATGTCCTCCATTAAAGTGTATGTACCTTGAAATACCAAATATGCAAAATAATTTGCTCAAACAGTGGTGCAAGTAAGAGATTAAAAAAAAGTGAAAAATCAACCTACCCTAACGTCCATATGTCCCAAAACAAGGATTTTTTTTAGTGCATTTTAGTAATGCTATTTCCTTTAATGCTATTTCCTCAAACAGTGGTGCAAGTAAGAGATCTAGTTTTTGATGAGAGTAGTTATTATATCAACACACAACTTTCGCTGTTTGAGAGAATTTCAGATTTAAAAAAAAGTGAAAAATCAACCTACCCAAACGCCCATGTGTCCCAAAACAAGGATTTTTTAGTGCATTTTAGTAGACGATCTTTAATGCTATTTCCTCAAACAGTGGTGCAAGTAAGAGATCTAGTTTTTAGTAACAGTAGTTATTATAGCAACACACAACTTTCCCTGTTTGAGAGAATTTGAGATTTTTAAAAAAAGGGAAAAATCAACCTACCCTAACGTCCATATGTCCCAAAAGAAGGATTTTTTTAGTGCATTTTAGTAGACAATCTTTATTGCTATTTCCTCAAACAGTGGTGCAAGTAATAGGTATAGTTTTTGGTAACTGTATTTATCATAGCAACACATAAATTTCGTTGTTTGAGAGAATTTTAAGATTTAAAAAAAGTGAAAAATCAACCTACCCTAACGTCCAAGTGTCCAAAAACGAGGATTTTTTTTTTTAGGAAATTTAACAATTTCAATATTTAAAACAGAAAAGGTTGTTATTTTATTTTGATAAGATGAAATGAATAAGATATTATAACAAGAATTCAAATTGAAAATACCTCCCATCATCGCCGACGCTTAAAAAATTATAAGATAAAAAAGAAATTATCATCAAGAAAGAGAGGTCATGGTTTGTTGTAGGTGACTCACCTATGACACGAACATGGACGTACCCAAAGGGTACATATGTGGCAGAGTAAAAGCTACTCAGTCGAGTAGTTCTAGAAACACCTGTCCTTCGGGACGGGGGTTCAGTGAGCTGCTAAATTAATAGCGTCGATCCCAGATGCCTGCCTCATTGCACTTAAAGAGGCATGGCTGGGATTGACGCAATTTTTCTCCTACCACCCCATGAGTCTCGGCTTGTGGGCGGTGCCCACATAAAACGGCCTTGTGCCATATCGTGTGAAAGTGGGACACATGTAAATAGGAGTAGTTCTAGAAACAGTCTTCGTGTATGCTGAACAAGGAAACCCTTCCATTGTATGTGATATGTATTGCTGAATACAATCTGTTCTCTACATTTTTATACCTGTGTTGAGTTACTATTTATTGACCCTTTAATAGGTCATAACATGGTTGCTAGGTGAAAAAAACTCTACTGCACCTGAAGATAAAAAGATGTTAAATCAGCAAAAAGGCAGCACAATGCAATATTAAAACAACTCAAAGACAAGTTGAAATAAATAACAGTTTTTAAAAAATGTCAGCTGTGTGGTTTTATTTTGTTTTTCAATACTGTAGTTGGCATAAAATAACCCAACGAGGATTGACATGCCGTAAAATCCAAGCAAGCAACTATGATTCCATCGTCTACTTTTGAGGTCAATTTTTAAGTGGAGTTTAACATGTTTGAATTCAAAGTTTCCATTCTCCTAGACTGGTTGCATAACCTAAGTTTAAAGAGCCCATTGTCACCTACTATTGAGTGACAGATCGTAACATAGGTTATTGGGTAATAGGGTAGGTTGATTTTTCACTTTTTAAAAGGAACATTAAGTCTTCTCAAACTGCGAAAGTTATGTTTTGGTATAATGGGACTATATGACCTTTAGGCACCCCTTTTGCTTTGCTGATTCATAAGTACATTTTTTTTCATTTACACCGTCATCATCCGGTTGTTTTTAGGGGTTAGGGTTAGGAGTTAGGCTTAGGGGTTAGGGTTAGGGTTAGAGGTTAGGGTTAGTTTTATAATTTAAAAAAACCTCTAAAAATCATATGTTAACAAACAACCGGATGTTGACGGTGTAAATGAAAAATGTACTTATGAATCAGCAAAGCAAAAGAGGTGCCTAAAGGTCATTGGGTCCGTATAATGAATACTGTTACCAAATCTCGTACTTGCATTATTATTTGAGGAAATAGCTTCAAAGATCGTCAGTTAAAATGCACCAAAAACCTCATTTTTATGAATATCAAAGTCTCTCAAACTGCGAAAGTTGTGTGTTGGTATATTGAATACTGATACCAAATATTAGATCTCTTAAGAAATAGCATCAAATATCATCTACTAAAATACACTAAAAATCCTCGTCTTCGCAACATTTGGCAAAGAAATCGGTTAGAAAATTTAGCAATTTCAATATTTAAAACAGAAAAGATTGTCATTTTAAACGAAACGAATAAAATAGTATGACTAGAATTCAAATTGAAAATATGCCCCCATCCGATATGCCGCTTTTTTACTTAATAATTAAGCTGTAACAATGATAACACTTTAAATGATTGAAATCTATTTCCTCAAACGAAGTTTTGAATAAAAATATTTGTTACATAATCATTAGATACCTAATGATTATGACAATAGTGTAGAAATCATATTAGTGCAGCTGATGGCCTTGAGAGTGAGTGACAATGCTTGACCTCACTCTGACCTTGCCTTGCGGGATAAACCGTGAGAAACGGAACCCCGATAGAAGCCCCTTCCGGTTTAAGGGTAAGCAACTCAGTTAGTTAGAGTTAGAACTTAGAAGCGAAGCTAGCAAGATGTGAGTCTCACTGCGTGATTGTCTGGTCTGGGGATCTACGAATAAAGTAACATCATCGTAAATCGAAGTCTTGTGGTTATTACTAAAAGCTAACAATGACACAGGGCTTCTGATAAGAAGTGATCCCCAACAGAAACCAGACACGGAGTCCTCAATACAAGACCAGACCAAGATAGATGATAGAAGAACCAGGCCGGCCAGAAGAGAAGTATATAACATATAGATATTTAGTACCGGTAAAGAGGGTATACAACATATTTTGTGTGGTAAATTTTTATGTTAATTTGCAACTTTCGCCACATGGGAGACGTTACAGTTCTAAATTCGACCTGCCCTATTAGGCAGGTCCTTAATACTCGGAAGTTTGGTGCAACATAATATTCTTATCCCTAGAATTTGATCCCTGTAGCCTTGTGCCAGACCTAGTTAATCTTGTTTTTTTGCTTTTTGGTTTTACGGCATATCAACCGCAGTGGGTCATTTAATGTCAATTTAACAGGTACTACCACTCCGGGCCAGAGTTGACCAGGGAGCAATGGTGGTGAAGGGGTTCTTCACACTCCCCAAACCTTCAGTACTGGAACCTCACCATCAGATAGAGTTTAACATCATTCCCAGGATATGAAGACCCTCAGCCACAACCTTCTAGCACCCATATGATAAAAAGGCTAGGGGTTGAAATAAGGGCAATAGGGTTGGGCAATCATATAGGTACTAGGGCTTGACGAGACTAGCCGGTTGATCGAAGAAGGCCTCTCAGACCGTCTAGCCTTATGGCAAGCCCCAACCCCTTTTTATCATATGGGTGCTAGAAGGCGGTGGCTGCGGGTCTACATGTCCTGGGAATGACGTTAAACTCTATCTGATGGTGAGGTTCGAGTTTTGGAGGTTTGGGGAATGTGGAGCACCCCTTCATCACCATTGCTCCCTGGTCCACTCTGACCCGGAGTGGTAGTACCTGTTAGGATCCCATCTATGGGTTAAATAGAAAAATGTATTTATAAAAATATTGTATTATCCATTAAGAATTGATTTATTTCAAAACTTTATCGGCATTAAATAACCCACTGAGATTGATATGCCGTAAAACAAAACAAACCAAATCCCCGACCAAAATCAGACCGTCTAGCCTAAATAATGGCCTAAGTGGAGTGTTGCAAGTCATGGACTGTTTCATCTATTAGGATTCCGTCTTTAAGGATCATCGGTCGCCACCCACGACCAACAGGTGGCCCATTGGGGGAGTCTTACCCCTCTGCAGAGGTGCAGTCGGTGTATGCTAACGCCTCGGCCGACAGAGCGGCTAGTCAATCTTAATGAATATTTGTAGATATTTGATGTGATTTAGACAATGCACCAATAAGCCCTTGTCTTTTCTCAGTTAAGTGATATGATAGCTTCATTTTTTTTTACAAAATTTCATCAGCATTTTAATCTATTCGAAATCTTGTCAACAAGAAATACAATTATATATATGTAATATAAAGATTTTGAAGGCAATTTACAATGCAATATGTGTTGAATTTATTTAACTTTTTTTTTTTTCAAAACTAAATATTTTCCTCACGGAAATTTTTTTTCAAATATACGGCGTTCCTCAACTTCTTAAACAACAGATGATTACAATATCGCCGTGGGATAAGTAATATAAGAAGACACCTAGTACTTTCAATAACTCTGAAGATGGAATTTTACTTCCGAAAATATTTAGTTTTGAAAAAAAAAAGTTAAATAAATTCAACACATATTGCATTGTAAATTGCCTTCAAAATCTTTATATTACACATACACACAATGCTTCAAAGATACTATAAAGAACAAACTTTAATTATATATATATATATATATATATATATATATATATATATATATATATATAAAAAAAAATAAGTATATAAAGGTTTTATATATTTAATGACATAGGAACAGTCACAACCATTGGTTTCATGCATGCGTAACCGCAAACATTCGTCAGGTAACGTTGGGTTTTTAAGTTCAAATGCATTTGAACTTAAAACCCCAACGTCACCTGACGAATGTTTGCGGTTACGCATGCATGAAACCAATGGTCGTGACTGTTCCTATGTCATTAAATATATAAAACCTTTATATATTTATTTGTTATTATATTATATAATAGTTCTATATTATATTGAGCACTCTCCCAATAATACTGCACTTTGGCATACCGTTCCAGTAAAAGCTGAAACAGTGCCAATCCCACACTATAGTTTATATATATATATATATACTAGCAAAAGTACCCGGTCCATGAGAAGTTGATTTTTTTAGTTTCTAAAAAAAAAAAAAAAAAAAAAATTAACAGTTCGTACTAAATTACAAAACAATCGCATCCAATAATGTTGACTTAATAGTAGAAATAGAGCGGACATTTTGAATGACTGATAATATAGGAGCAGCTCTACGACGCTTTCCGAAAATCGTTTGATTTTTGTTTAATTAATTAATCATTTGCCTTAATTAGTAAAAATCAATAACCAAATTTGGTGTGTTTCTTAGTTAGAAGGATATTAATCTGTATGCAATATTTCGAATATGAATGACTCCTCTTTTCGGAGTTATAGGTCGACACGTACATACCAAACTTTCTTATATATATATAAGAATGTTTCTGGTATGTACGTGTCGACTTACAACTCCGAAAAGAGATGTCATTCTGATTTGAAATCTCGCAGACAGATTTTGTGTGTTTCTAACTTATTTTATTGCTAGTATCTGTTATAATCAAGGTTAACATGAGTGCACAGCTAGACTGTTTTCAACAATATATGCTTAGATGCACTAAAAACTCTTTTTCCTGAATCTGACCTGCTGAAATGGGGGTGCGTCTTATATGCCCGTGCGTCTTATATGCCGTCAAATACGGTATACTAATTGTTATATTGCCTGTTTTTGCAGATGTGAATTTCTTTTGAAATTAATTGATTTTTTATTGAGAGGTGGTTCATGCGTAGAAAAATATAAATATCTCCTGAGATCACTATCACTTCTAACACAACTGGTAAGTCATTTGTATTTGAAAAAAATATAAGTCAGGTTTGTTATTTCTGCTTAAAAAAAAGTATTCTGCTTAAAAAACAGTATTCGTATTTTTTCTTTTTATTTGTATAACAAATAAGTGAATCATACACAAAACTCTTACAACTATGTATAAAAGAGTTTTATAATTTGCTTAAAGGATTGTGCTTATATTGGTTTGGTAATATACACTTACACACACTTACACACAGAGAGAATTCCACAGAATGGACAGAACATAGCGGCGGGCTAACACCTCCGGCCCATCAAAAATCTTCTGGCGAAGAGATATTTATCCCGAAATATTAAGAATAAATCAATGTTAACAAACAACATCATAGTTACCTCATTTTTCTTTACACTTGCATTGTGATAGCCTTCAAAACCAACCAGCAAACCAATATACATACATACATACATACATACATACATATATATGAATATATAGGAATTTGTTTTTTATTTTTACTAATTAAGTAATATAATTTTTACTAATTAAGTAATATAATTTTTACTAATTAAGTAATATAATTTTTACTAATTAAGTAATATAATTTTTACTAATTAAGTGATATAATTTAATAATTAAACAAAAATCAACCAATTTCTGGAACTCTTTACTGAAAAATTTTTTCTTTTTTAATTTAAAATTTAAATGAAGGCGTGTTCACAACTGAGCAACTTAACTATTGTTTAATATTCTACTAGAAAGAAAAAGATCCTAGTATCCTCAATAAGTAATACGAAGAAATTGATACATAATTACCCCCCCCAAAAAAAAAAAAAAAAAACAAACAAAAAAACAAAAAAAACAAAAAAAAACAAACAAAAAACAAAAAAAAAAAAAAAACAAAAACAAACCCAACAACAAAACAAAACAAGTGCGGTTGAAAAAGTATTGAAAAGAGAGAGAGAGAGAGAGAGAGAGAGAGAGAGAGAGAGAGAGAGAGAGAGAGAGAGAGAAAAATAAAACGGGTTCATGGATTAACTGTTGCTAGTAAAAAGGGAAATTGACAAAATTTTTATTTATTTATCTTTTGTCTGATTCATTTTTTTAACTCAGTTTTTTAAACGCATTTTTATTACTCATTTTTAAAACCATTTACGGAAAAATAAAGTAAGGAAAAATTGGGTCAAAAAGGAAATTAATTATACTAAATCATTTCACTTTAACTCAACAGGCTAAGTACTCTCTCTATCCCCCAGTCTCTCTCTCTCTCTCTCTCTCTCTCTCTCTCTCTCTCTCTCTCAAATAGAATTATATTCTAAAACAAGTTTACGATTACATTTTCAAAAATTATATTTTAAATGTAAACAAAAGAAGCATTTCCTAAAAAAACAAACATTGTAATATACGAATTCTCGGCGATATTTTAAATTTAATAAAACATTTTCCTCTTATTCTCTCTTACACCTGTTTTCTCCCTTTCTCACTGGTGTTCCTAAAAAAATGTAGTCCGGTCATGGACTATATATATATTCATCAAAAAGTTACTACCACGTTTTCATTGCAGTAGCATAAGTATTTAATCCAAAAGGGTTCAATATATCTCGTAAAATATAGAGCATTAACACGGTTTCGGTGTTCAAGGTACACCTTCCTCGGGAGAACTAAAAAAATTATAGAAAGCAATTATCTACTCACATTTTCATACACGCTCTCTCTCTCTCTCTCTCTCTCTCTCTCTCTCTCTCTCTCTCTCTCTCTCTCTCTTTCTCACACACTCTCAGACACAACACGTAAGAGAATGTTCTATGTCATCTTCAAAAGCGTTTCATAATTTTCAAACAATTCTAAGAGCGCTAATTCTTCATTCAAACATTTTTAAACAGGCTGATCAACAAAAGACTCTCACAGTCTCCTTATTATCTGTGATAAATTTTATTTTTCCTTAAATCAACAAAAGCCCTGAAGAAGATCTACTAAACAGATTGAAACACTGCAGCGTTGGCTGAATAAATATCACTATTGAACTTGTGTTTTTTCATCGATGAAATTGAAATAATGATAATAATAATTCCTCAGAGTGAATTTTTTATTTTTTGAGAAAAAAAAATTCACTGATGAAGGTCGTAAAAAAATCTCTCTGTGTACGGAATATTTTTATATTTTTCTATTATTATTATTATTATTATTATTATTATTTCAATTTCATCTGATTATTTTAATAATAATAATAGCGTAATCCGTATACATTTTGATAAACGGACCGAAACACATGTGTAAGTGATATCGATTAACCACGCAAAATATTTTTCTTCCAAACTTTGCCTTCGTTTGATAAAATAGATTTCAGTATTTTAAAATGTTATCTCTGTAACAGCTTAATTAATGAGGTAAAAATCAGCATATCGGAGGTGTAGGTGATGAGGGGGGGGTATTTTCAATTTTAATTCTATTTTATTCGTTTCATCTTCGTGAAATAAAATTTCTGTTCTAAATATTGAAATTGCTAAATTTTCAAAACAATTTCTAGGCTAAATGTTGCAAAAATAAGGATTTTGGTTTATTCGGTTTCTATTTGTCTGTAACCAAAACCACGTCACTGATTACGTCACAATGCCATCAGGCATTGAGTAGGTTTATCAATGAGTATTTAATTTATAGTCAGTATCATTACTATATAAAAATGTTAAAATTCTATGAAAAATCAATTATTTGTCAAATGTTCACGAAAATTTCAATACTTAATCAACTTTAGATGAATTTATGTTTAAAATAGTTTCAAAAAATACATTAGGGAAAATATTTTCCGCTATGGCAGGCTCCAGCGGAACGAAAAGAGGCGCCTTTCGTAATACCGTGGCGGCATCGGTCGCGGTTTCGGCTTAGAGGCTTTCAGCCGTTATCGCGAGGAGGCAGCTTGGCACCGCCGCTCGTTCGAGCGAGCACGCGAACCGTTGCTCCGATTCCCGCGGTTCCTCTCGTACTGGACGGGATAGCCGTGGCCACGGCCGACGTAACACACGTGCCGATCGGTAGGATAAAACTAACCTGTCTCACGACGGTCAAATCCCCTTATTCATTTTTATAAAATCCGAACTAAATATATTTTACTCGTACGATTTAAAAAATTCCTCTAAAGATAAAAGTTTGAATAATTAAATCAGGCATTTTTAGAAACGTTTTGGAGGTCCTTACTGTCGTAAAACAAAACAAATACCTCAGTGAAGTGGAGTGAATATGATGCTTTTTAAGTAAGTAATTATTTTTTAAAGATTATTAAACGTTTTATTTCATTTATTAAAATTTCCACCACCTCAAGCAATATCTTTCAAAAAATTATTTTTACACCACCCAGTGGGCGTTTTATTTTTTGCTAGTGTGTGTAAAAAAAAACAAGAGTTGGCATTAGATAATCAATTATTGCAAATGGACGTCCCTCAGTATCAGTAATTAAGTAGTCAACCAGCCACGCATTCGGGCTGTTGATTGGCTGAGGTTTAAACCACGCGACATCGCTTAGATTTAAGTGGTGTATTGTAGCACGGCTTATATACTCAAAATATTCCAGCAAATTGTATTAAAACATATACTTACCTTTGGGCCGGATAAGTAATATTAACAGCGATGATCCCCGGGGTTGATCCCAGGCAATACCTGCCCCTTGATTTAAAGGGGCTGGGCTGGGTTTAATGCACAGTGCATGAGGCGCACCCCTAAAGAGGGAATGCCGACAGGATCAACACATTTTTTGCACCTACCACCCATGAGCTTCGGCTCTTAGGTGGGACTAAATAAAAATGTCTTTGTGTCAAGCCTGCATAAGTGGGATGCATGGAAAATACCAACTTGTGCCCGGAGGGGGAATTTTTGGTTAGTATAAATAATTGTTTGCAAGAAAAATAAGTACAGAATGTCTTACGTCATGCATTTTTATAGTAAAAATCATTTCCAATGCATTTTTATAGTAAAAATCATTTCCAATGAATTTTCATTGTAAAAATAATTTCCAATGTATTTTTATAGTAAAAATCATTTCCAATGCTTTTTCATAGTAAAAATCATTTCCAATCCATTTTTATAGTAAAAACCATTTCCAATGCATTTTTATAGTAAAAATCATTTCCAATGCATTTTTATAGTAAAAATAATTTCCAATGCATTTTTATAGTAAAAATCATTTCCAATGCTTTTTCATAGTAAAAATCATTTCCAATGCATTTTTATAGTAAAAACCATTTCCAATGCATTTTTATAGTAAAAATCATTTCCAATGCATTTTTATAGTAAAAATCATTACCAATACATTTTCATTGTAAAAATCATTTACAATGCATTTTCATAGTAAAAATCATTTACAATGCATTTTATAGTAAAAATCATTTCCAATCCATTTTTATAAAAAAAATTTCCAATGCTTTTCATAGTAAAAATCATTTACATGCATTTTCATAGTAAAGATCATTTCCAATGAATTTTCAAAGTAAAAATCATTTCCAATGCATTTTTATAGTAAAAATCATCCATGCATTTTTATAGTAAAAATCTTTCCAATGCATTTTTATAGTAAAAATCATTTCCAATGCATTTTCATCATTTCCAATTCATTTATAGTAAAAATCATTTCTTATGCATTTGTAGTGAAAATCATTTCAATGCATTTTTATAGCAATGCATTTTTAGGTAAAATCATTTCCAATGCATTTTCATAGTAAAAATCATCTCCAATGCATTTTCATAGTAAAAATCATTTCCAATGCATTTTCATAATAAAAATCTTCTCCAATGCATTTTCATAGTAAAAATCATCTCCAATGCATTTTTATAGTAAAAACCATTTCCAATGCATTTTTATAATAAAAATCCTTTCCAATGCATTTTCATAGTAAAAATCATTTCCAATGCATTTTCATAGTAAAAATCATTTTCAATGCATTTTTATAGTAAAAATCATTTCCAATGCATTTTTATAGTAAAAATCATTTCCAATGCATTTTCATAGTAAAAATCATTTCCAGTGTTTTTTTCTGCCCATACCACAGAGATTATCATTGCTACAGCAATAATTGTCACTACGCCATGCGTTCGATTGGCGGGAAACCTTAAGAGGTACCTCCATTTTGTTTTTACCTGTGATGTAACCATATAAATGTTTTAGATAATCTTTTTACCGTTCCGGTCAACGAACTTTAAACAAGAATGTTGATTTTTTTTAAAATCATGCACTTTGAAATCAATTGCTGCTGACAGGTCAACCACCGATCGATCAAATGTCCCAAAAGCGGAATGATCTATCATTTGTTTTTTTTTGGCAATTTTATCAAATGAAGATAATATATATATAATATATATATATATATATAATACAGAAAGACAGAGAGAGAGAGAGAGAGAGAGAGAGAGAGAGAGAGAGAGAGAGAGAGAGAGAGGAGGATGTGAGCCTGATATTAAGACTAAAAAGATAAGAAGAAACGTTTACAGGATGCGTTAAAGTTCATTGACTTAAAAAAACACGTGATGAATGTCACACACACACACACACACACACACACACACACACACACACACAAGGGGAGGTCGATTTTTGAACTGTAACGTCTCTCATGTGCCAAAAGTTGCAAATCAACATAAAAAAATTACACACAAAATATATTTATTCAAAAACTCTGCCTTCATTTGAGGAAATAGATTTCAATCATTTAAAATGTTATCATTGTTAATTCATGTGAATTTTTTTCTCTCCATAAAACTAAGGCTTACACTGAGAATTCACAGCTTAATTATTGAGTTAAAAATCATTTCCAATGCATTTTTATAGTAAAAATCATCGTCCAATTCATTTTTATAGTAAAAATCATCCCCAATGCATTTTTATATTCATTTCCAGTGTTTTTTTTTACCCTGCTGTGGTTTGTTGCAAAGTGCAAGTGTTTAAACAACATTCTTGTTTGTTTAAAGTTCGTTGACCGGAACGATAACAGAATTGACAACAATTTAATCGCAGCCATGGTGCAGCAATGTATGTATAGGATATATATATATACACACACACATATATATATATATATTATATATATATATATATATATATATGTGAATAAAAAGGCCTTAAATACCAGGAGTATCGTGATTATGCTGATTATGGACCATTTCCACTCGTAGGTATCTGAGACCCATTAATATATATATATATATATATATATATATATATATATATATATATAGAGAGAGAGAGAGAGAGAGAGAGAGAGAGAAAGAGAGAGAAAGAGAGAGGGGGAGTGTGTGTGTCTGTGTGTGTCATGGATATCCGTGCGGTTAGTGCGACCTTTGATGAAACATGATGACATTGGGTATTATATAAAAGTAGATAATAATAACAGGGTATCTGTCTGCACATACATGACGTTTTTTTTAAAGGCAATAACCTGCATGATTTCAATATAATATATATATAATATATATATATATATATATATATATATATATATATAATATATGTGTGTGTGTGTGTGTGTGTGTGTGTGTGTGTTTGTATTGGCAGCATTCTTTCATTTATACATGTAGAATTAACAAAAGATACATCTCCTGTTTAACAATTTTATTTTTGATCTTTTAGAGTTTTCTGGCCAACTTTTTAATATTTGGGTGGAATTCGTGGATTAGTCCACCAAAGTTCAGGTCCCGAGTACTTTCGGCACTTCGAAGTGCCATCATCAGGGGTGATGTGTTCCAGTCTTTTTAAAAAAATTATATCAATGTGGAGGCTGGAAGGAGAAGGATTGATGAGAAAGTTGTTATAGGCATTTTAAAATGAGTGTACTGCATTAGGAATTAATTTTGTTTAAGGATGGTTTGTATTGTTTTATGTATAAAGCTCCTA
>CM042182.1:5360657-5380657 GCA_023376005.1 Doryteuthis pealeii | reverse complement strand
TTTAACGTCATTCCCAGGACATGTTGACCCTCAGTCACCGCCTTCTAGCACCCATATAATAAAAAGGGATTGGGGGTTGCCATAAGGGCAATAGGGTTGGGAGAATCATATACGTGCTAGGGCTTGACGTGACCAGCCGATTGATCGGAGGGGGCCTCTCCGACCGCCCGTCTAGCCCAGCGATGTAAATGAATAATCATTTTAGATAATCTTACTACTATTCCGGTCAATGAACTTTAAATAAAATCAAAAATGTTTTTTTTAATAATGCACTTTGCAATCAGTTGGTGCAATTGCAGGTCAACCACCGATCGATCATATGACCCAAAATGGAATGCATCTATTATTCTGGGGGACGATTTTACTTTATCTATAGAGATAATTAAACATGCACACAGACACACACACACACATATATATGTGGAGAAAAGTAGACAAACACGGAATGTTATGGAAACTGGATGTTATTGTCGACGATGCAGCGTTTCGGTCATTTAGACCTTCTTCAGGACACAAATATAGTTCTTGCTTCAATGAAGGGCATTTTTTTTTAAATGCTCTTCATTGAAGCAAGAACTATATTTGTTTATAGTGGTGAAGGCTTGTGTTGGACCATCCACACTTTTTGGCACAGTCGATAGGAAAGAATTGGTGCATCAAGGGTTGCCACAAATCCAATCAACGACCGACCTCAGGAATTTTGAATTCAGAGTTATCCCTCTCCTAGACTGATTACCTACCCAAGGCTGAAGGGCCCAGTCTGCCCTACTATTTAATCCATATCTGGAGGGAGAATATATGGATTCATACCTTTCCCAAGGATATTAGCGCTATGTGAAATACCAACAGCTTCGTCTAGGAATTGAACCGACGAGTCCATTTTCCACGACTCTAACCACTAACCCACGCACCTCCATATATATATATATATATATATATATATATATATATATATGTGTGTGTGTGTGTGTCTCTGTGTGTGTGTGTGTGTGTGTGTGTCAGGAGGATGGACAAAGGCCTCATCCCCAAAGACCTACTGTATGGCGAATTAGCAGAGGGCACCCGACCAGTAGGGAGACCACGCCTGCGCTTTAGAGATGTCTGTAAGAGAAACCTGAAGACATGCCACATCAACCCCTACACATGGGAGGCTTGTGCAGAAGACCGTGCGACCTGGCGACTCCTCGTCAAACAAGGAACGAAAAGGAGTGAAAAATAGAGGAAAGAAGCCGCCACAGAAAAGAGAGCCAAAAGGAAGGAGAGACAACAGCAACTCCAGAAAGCATCACTGTTTGTTTGCAGTCACTGCACCAGAGACTGCCATTCTAAAATGCGGTTGGAGATAAAAAAAGGACACTACGCCATCATCTTTAGTAGACGGAAGGATGCCAACCAACCATATATATATATATATATATATATATATATATATATATATATATATATATATATACATGTTCTTGTGATTACCTGAAGATGCCGTAATTTGAAATAAATTATTGCAATGAAGCAAGTTTAGAGTTTTTTCTTCATTTACTAAATATCTTGCTCTGTCCTTCTACTCACTGGTATTAGGCACATTGAGCTCTCCTTATGGTCTACCTGCATCAGCTTGGTTAAGCCACACGTGGAAAGATCCTGACTACGGAAAAAAAACTATATATATATATATATATATATATATATATATATATATATATATATATATATATATATATATGTGTGTGTGTGTATGTGTGTGTGTGTGTGTGTGTGCATGTTTAATTATCTCTATAGATAAAGTAAAATCGTCCCCCAAAATAATAGATGCATTCCATTTTGGGTCACATGATCGATCGGTGGTTGACCTGCAATTGCACCAACTGATTGCAAAGTGCATTATTAAAAAAAAACATTCTTGATTTTATTTAAAGTTCATTGACCGGAACAGTAGAAAGATTATCTAAAATGATTATTCATTTATTTACATATATATATATATTATTATATATTCATTTACATCGCAGTCAACAACAACAGCAACAACAACAGCAACAACAAAAAATGGCGATTTGAAAATTTCCCGCCAATCAACCACCATTTTTGTTAATTCATATAGATTTACTAATTACAAACCGCCCTGTCGGTGGGGCGTTAGAATGCATCGACTGCACCTCTGCTCTTATTTTACTAATGAATATTAATTAATTACATGATTCTGTTTTAGTTTTGTTTAACGGCATATCAATCTCTGTGGGTCATTTAATGCCAGAAAGGGTTTGAATGTTTTTCCTGCCCTGTCGGTTGGGGTGTTAGAATGCACCTCTGCAGAGGGGTAAGACTCCCTCAATGGGGCAACCTGTTGGCCGTGAATGGCGACCCGTGATGCTTAAGGATAGAACCCAGGTGGATGAGTAGTCCATGACTTGCAACTCTCCACTTTGGCTCTTACTTAGGCTAGACGGGCAGTCGGAGAGGCCCCCTCCGATCAATCAGCTGGTCACGTCAAGCCGTAGCACCTATATGATTGTCCCGACCCTATTGCCCTTATGGCAAGCCCCAACCCCTTTTTATCATATGGATGCTAGCAAATATATATACATATATATATATATATATATATATATATATACTAGCAAATATATGCACCCCCCGGGTGCAAGTATTTAAGTTTTAATGTAATAAAATATAATTAAACGAGAAAGGCTAATCATGTAAATGAAAGATAAAAAGATTTTGAAACAGAGGGGGTATAATAAAAGAATAAAACAAATGAAACTTACTCTTAAATAACTTCCGTCTATCATTGTTAAATTTTCCTAATTCAATTATTTAGCTAAAATTAGAAGTAAAAAATAAAATTACAGTTATTTCTTCTTGTTAATGGATTTCTTTTAAGATGAATCCGAGATTTTTGTTCATATTTTTTAAGATAAAACCAAACAATTAGAAATCAATAATACCAAGCACATATTTATTAAAATCAAATTTTAAAGATCAATATGCAAATTAGCCTTCCCGTCCACACTGTACACCACTATTTTGTTGTATATATAAATACAATTGCATGATATTAGTATGTGGATATGGTCAACAGTATTAATAATGTAAAACAATTTTATTAATAATTGAGATTTAAATAAAAATAGAATCTTTGAGAATTTGACGTTAATAACTAAGGGAATTGTGACTTGAGTAGTAATATAGTTTAAGTTATATAAAGAAAGGCACACAATCTCCATTATATATATATATATATATATAAGATTTTTGGATGTTTTTTTTGTTTTGTTTAGAAGCATTGTTGGATAAAGTATATATAATATTTTTTTGCTTGAAGGCAATTACAATTACTAGGACAAGGTTAATTTCGGAGGGTTTGTTCGCTGTGTACAAATATAGTTCTTGCTTCAATGAAGGGCATTTTTTTAAAATGCCCTTCATTGAAGCAAGAACTATGTTTGTGTCCTGAAGAAGGTCTAAATGACTGAAACGCTGCATCGTCGACACTAAACATCCAGTTTCCATAACATTCCGTGTTTGTCTACTTTTCTCCACATATATATATATGTGTGTGTGTGTGTGTCTGTGTGCATGTTTAATTATCTCTATAGATAAAGTAAAATCGTCCCCCAAAATAATAGATGCATTCCATTTTGGGTCACATGATCGATCGGTGGTTGACCTGCAATTGCACCAACTGATTGCAAAGTGCATTATTAAAAAAAAAACATTCTTGATTTTATTTAAAGTTCATTGACCGGAACAGTAGAAAGATTATCTAAAATGATTATTCATTTATTTACATATATATATATATTATTATATATTCATTTACATCGCAGTCAACAACAACAGCAACAACAACAGCAACAACAAAAAATGGCGATTTGAAAATTTCCCGCCAATCAACCACCATTTTTTGTTAATTCATATAGATTTACTAATTACAAACCGCCCTGTCGGTGGGGCGTTAGAATGCATCGACTGCACCTCTGCTCTTATTTTACTAATGAATATTAATTAATTACATGATTCTGTTTTAGTTTTGTTTAACGGCATATCAATCTCTGTGGGTCATTTAATGCCAGAAAGGGTTTGAATGTTTTTCCTGCCCTGTCGGTTGGGGTGTTAGAATGCACCTCTGCAGAGGGGTAAGACTCCCCCAATGGGGCAACCTGTTGGCCATGAATGGCGACCCGTGATGCTTAAGGATAGAACCCAGGTGGATGAGTAGTCCATGACTTGCAACTCTCCACTTTGGCTCTTACTTAGGCTAGACGGGCAGTCGGAGAGGCCCCCTCCGATCAATCAGCTGGTCACGTCAAGCCCTAGCACCTATATGATTGTCCCGACCATATTGCCCTTATGGCAAGCCCCAACCCCTTTTTATCATATGGATGCTAGAAGGCGGTGGCTGATAGTCTTCATGTCCTGGGTACGACATTAAACTCCAACTGATGGTGAGGTTCCAGTTCTGGAGACCTGGGGAATGGGGAGCACCCCTTAATCACCATTGCTCCTAAGTC
Organism: Doryteuthis pealeii; assembly: GCA_023376005.1. Lineage (NCBI taxonomy): Eukaryota > Metazoa > Mollusca > Cephalopoda > Myopsida > Loliginidae > Doryteuthis > Doryteuthis pealeii. The sequence goes on along the minus strand of CM042182.1, from coordinate 5,376,149 downwards.
CACTCTGACCCAGAGTGGTAGTACCTGTTAGGGTCCCATCTATGGGTTAAATAGAAAATGTGTTTATAAAAAAAAAAAATTGAGTATCCATTAAGAATGAATTCAATTCAAAACTTTGCCGGTATTAAATGACCCGCTGAGGTTGATATGCCGTAAAACAAAACAAACAAACAAACTAATTACAAAAATCAGAATACACCGCAAAACGAAATCAGCCTGTCAGTTTTAGGTTTAGAAAATCTCTTCTTCCCGACTGTACCTGTTAAGAGGGGCAAGAAAAACCTCCAATGGGACCACCTGTTTGTCCGTGAGTGATGACAAGTGATGCTTAAGGATGGAACCTGACATGCAACATTCTATTCCAAATGGGGAATGCCTAAGGGATATTTTTAGGGTGGCCACTGCTTGAGCTTCGGTTTGTACGTTGTTCCCTCAATAATTGTACTTTATATTCATCTGACATGGTGAGATGGTGGGAAATAGATATAGTGATACCTTAACTTGCAGCACTCCACTTTGGCCCTTATTTAGGTTGACGGTCGATCGAAGAGCCTCCCTTCGATCAATCGGCTGGTCACGTCAAGCCCAACACCTATGTGGTTGTTCTAATCCTACTGCCTTTATGGCAAATCCCAATCCATGTGAGATATGTGCTAGAAGGCAGTGGTTGTGGGTCTTCATCTCCTGGGTATGACAATCTATTATCTGATGGTGAATTCCAATTCTGAGCTATCGGAATGTGATTTTAACCTCAATTATTAATCAAATTGTTTTACATTATTAATCTGTTGGCCTTATCTACATACTAATCACATGCATTTATATATATATATATAAATAAATAAAGGACGCTGAAATATATATATATATATATATATAATTATATAATAATAATATATATATTTCAGCGTCCTTTTTTTAAACGAAATTGTTTTTTGTTTTACGGCATATCAACCTCAGTGGGTCATTTAATGCCGATAAAGTTTTGAAATAAATCAATTCTTAATGGACAATACACTTTTTTAATAAATACATTTTTCTATTTAACCCATAGATGGGACCGTAACAGGTACTACCACTCCGGGTCAGAGTGGACAGGGAGCAATGGTGATGAAGGGGTGCTCCACATTCTCAAATCTCAAAACTGGACCTCACGATCAGATAGAGTTTAACGTCATTCCAGGACATGTAGACCCACAGCCACCGCCTTCTAGCACCCATATGATAAAAAGGGGTTGGGACTTGCCATAAGGCATAGGGTTGGGAAAATCATATAGGTGCTAGGGCTTGACGTGGCCAGCCGATTGATCGAGGGGACCTCTCCGACCGCCCGTCTAGCCCAAGATAGGGCCAAAGTGGAGTATTTCATGTCATGAACTGCTCATCTACCTGGGCTCTATCCTTAAGCATCACGGGTCGCACCCAGGCCAACAGTGGCCCATTGCAGAGGTGCAGTTGGTGCATTCTAACGCCCCACCAGACAGGGCGTTAGCGTCCTTTCTTCAGATTTCAAATTTTAAACAGATTGATAAACAAGGACTATCGCTTGCTTTTCTCGTTATTCTGTGATATTTTTTTTTTTTATAACTTCTCTTATACCAACAAATGCCTGAAGATGATCTAATTAATAGATCGAAACACTGCAGCGCCGGCCATAAACTTACACTCAACTTATTTAAACCTGTGTTTTTTCAATTTTCTTATATACTACACACACACACACAACACCACACACACCACACACACACACTACATTATATATAATATAACAATTTATGTTATTTTTTACTTAAATTTTAACCGTTAGTTGTGTTTTTAACCGTTTTTTCATTGGACGTTACTTTCCTACAGAGGACGGCAAGAGAACTAATTGCTAAGGGAGTAGATATTTTCCGAGAATTTATTAACATAAAAAACGGATTATTACACTTTTGGTCATCCATACTTAAGAAAGCACGCGTCGTCTGTAATTTGAATAGAAAGTCACGTTTTTTGTTTGTACAGTTTATTAATTCTGACTAGTCTTATCATTCATCTGTTTTATTTTATCTATTTTTTCCTTAAACACAACTAACGGTTAAATTTAAGTTAAAATAACATAAATCGTGTCCTTAGTAATAATTAAATTCATTAAATCTATGCCAAGCCAAATTTTTCCGTTTTAAATTTTGACGGCGATTTGAAATGTTAACCCTAATTTGGAGGGGACAGTCTTACCCTCTGCAGTCGGTCTATTCTAAAGCCCCCAGCCGACAGGGTGTCATGACTTAGTTAAAACTGAGAAAACGTATTTGCCGATCAGAAAGGTTGAACACTATGTCAATCTCTTGCGTTTTATTTTTTCATTTCTTTCTTTCTTAGTTCTCATCTCTGTATTGTCTTTAACCAGTCACTAAAATATAATACTGTCCTGGGTACGACATTAAACTATTTGATGATGAAGTTCTGGAATTAGCACTATGTGAAATGCAAATACCCAAGTCCAAGATTTGACCACCCTGTCGGCGATGGCATTAAATATACCGACTGCACCTCTACAAAGGGGTAAGACCCCCTCCAATAGAGCTACCTGTTGACATGGGTGGTAACCTGTGATGCTTAAGGATGGAAACCAGGTGACTGAGTAGTCCATGACATGCAACACTCCCCTTAGACTAGACGGGCGGGCGGGCGAGAGAGGCCCCTCGGATCAATCGGCTGGTCACGTCAGACTACACCTATATGATTTTCCCAACCCTATTGCCCTTATGGCAGCCTCAACCCTTTTTATATATGGGTGCTAGAAGACGGTGGCTGAGGGTCTACATGTCCTGGGAATGACGTTAAACTCTAATGGTGAGGTTCCAGTTTTGGAGGGTTGGGGAATGTGGATCACTCCTTCGTCACCATTGCTCTCAGGTCCACTCTGACCCGGAGTGGTAGTACTGTTAGGGTTCTATTAAATAGAAAACATATTAAAAAACTGAGTCCCTTCAAGAATGAATAAAACAAAAACATCTTCGGCATAAAATGACCAATGGGTTTGACGTGCCGTAAAAACCCAACCAACCTAAAATATAATTAGAATTACTAATACCACCAATTTTTCTGTGAAATTTACCCCCCCATTCTATATTTAACACAATGACACTTGCATAAAGGTTTAATATTATCTTGAAATTTTTTTGTCTATTCAAAAGAAGAACATTAAATCCTGATGATTAAAAAAAAAAAATGAATATATGAAGCGGTGCTGCTGAGGCGGTGCCTGCTGAAGTGGTACCTGCTGAAGCGTTTAAGGCGTTTTCCCCGAAAAGTTAATGCGATATTTTACCTCTCCAAATTCTCTGCACGTTTCTGCTCATTATCTTTGCACATTTTGTAAAAAAAAATAAGAGAAGGTAGTCAATTGGCCGGGTTGCTCCTAGGCAGTATGGCGGCACAACGATTGGAGGGCTCTAAGTTTGCAGACGACACAGACGACCACGGCCAGGGAAAACGAAAGACAAAATGTGCAAAGATAAGATTTACAAGCGAGAATTGGCAAGTGGGGAAAATGTGAAATCAGTCAGTTAGAACTTGGGGACGTGGAAGTCAGTCGACTTTGGCAGCAGTGAGTTGACACAGACTAACGTAGAAGTCCTGACAGTAAACATAGAGAGAGGGGGCTCCCTCTCGTGCGACACAATAGAAAGCAGCAGATAGGAGAATGATTTATGGGAAGGAACTGGAGTCCTATACATATTAGGAAGCGCGTGGTGTAATGGCTAAAGTCATGGGAAATGACTCGTCGCCCCAAGTTCAAATCCAGGACGTGGTAACTGCATTTCACTTAGCGCTAATACCCTTGGAAAAGGTATGAATTCTACTAATTATCTTTTGCACTTTTGTCTTTCGTTTTCTGGCCGTGTCGTCTGTGTCTCTGCAAACTTAGAGCCCTCCAATCGTTGTGTCCGACATACTGCTTACAAAATATGCAAAGATAATGAGCAGAAACGTGCAGAAGTCCTCGTCCCGCCAAAGGTGTTAACAGTGTGCAGTCCAGTAAATAAATTACTTTTTGCTGTTGCAATTTGTATTCGTGGTAAATAATAAACAAGAGAGTGCAACAAAGAAAAGACAAAGACAGAGTAGGGTCACATTCAAAATATGGACAGAGAGAATGGTATATATATTTACCAACCCCTCCGCACGAGTAGGATGTGACACAAGGTCAATTTCTTAAGCGAGTTCAGCAGGTTTGAATTCAGAGTTTTTCTCCTATACCGGTTGCCTAACCAAGGTTAAAGAGCCCAGTCTGCCTACTATTTGCCCATAGCTGGAGAGAGAGGAGGATTCATACCTTTCACAAGGGTATTAGCGCTAAGTGAAATGCAATTACCACGTCCAGGATTTGAACTCGGGGCGACGATCTATTTCCCATGACTTTAGCATTAACCACGCGCTTCCTAAGATGGTATAGGACTNAAGTAGCTGCCGCAGAAAAGAGGCCAAAAGGAAGGAGAGACAACGGCAACTCCAGAAAGCATCACTGTTTGTTTGCAGTCACTGCACCAGAGACTGCCATTCTAAAATTGTTCTGTTCAGCCACTCATGCGGTTGGAGATAAAAAGGACACTACGCCATCGTCTTTAGTAGACGGAAGGATGCCAACCAACCATATATATATATATATATATATATATATATATATATAGTAATAGAATTGCTCTGTCCTTCTACTCACTGGTATTAGGCGCATTGAGCTCTCCTTATGGTCTACCTGCACCAGCTTGGTTAAACCACACGTGGAAAGATCCTACGGAAAAAACTATATATATATATATATATATATATATATATATATATATATAGTTTTATTCCGTAGTTAGGATCTTTCCACGTGTGGTTTAACCAAGCTGATGCAGGCTAAAAATCGTATAACTATACTGATGAGAGGTGAAACCTCGAAATACGTGTCTATAGTTTACCCTATATATATATATATATATATATATATATATATATAAAAGTAATTGGTAATTTGCTTTAAGCATTGTTAAGTATGTTATAAAATATTAAAATTCGAAGGCAATACAATGCGTATAAAAATAAAAACAAAAAGATGTTTTTTATGTCTTATCGATTTCAAAGAAACTTTATCATCAGAGACGAAAATCAGAAATGGATGTGCTTAAGTTTTTTTTTTTTTTTGCGTGGTGATACTTGTTTGTGTGTGGGTGCATGTTTAATTATCTCTATAGATAAAGTAAAATCGTCCCCCAAAATAATAGATGCATTTCATTTTGGGTCATATGATCGATCGGTGGTTGACCTGCAATTGCACCAACTGATTGCAAAGTGCATTATTAAAAAAAAAACATTTTTGATTTTATTTAAAGTTCATTGACCGGAAAAGTAGAAAGATTATCTAAAATGATTATTCATTTACATCGCTGGGCTAGACAGGCGGTCGGAGAGGCCCCCTCCGATCAATCGGCTGGTCACGATATGATTTTCCCAACCCCATTGCCCTTATGGCAACCCCCAATCCCTTTTTATCATATGGGTGCTAGAAGGCGGTGACTGAGGGTCAACATGTCCTGGGAATGACGTTAAACTCTATCTGATGGTGAGGTTCCAGTTTTGGAGGTTTGGGGAATGTGGATCACCCCTTCATCACCCTTGCTCCCTGGTCCACTCTGACCCGGAGTGGTAGTACCTGTTAGGGTCCCATCTATGGATTAAATAGAAAAACATGAGTTGATGAACAAAATTGTATTATCCATAAAGAATTGATTTATTTCAAAACTTTATCGGCATTAAATGACCCACTGGGGTTGATATGCCGTAAAACAAAACAAAACCAAACCAAATCATTTACATCGCAATCAACAACAACAACAACAACAAAATGGCAATGGATATTTATTTGAAAATTTCCCGCCAATCAACCACCATTTTTTGTTAATTCTTATAGATTTACTAATTACAAACCGCCCTGTCGGTGGGGCGTTAGAATGCACCAACTGCACCTCTGCAGAGGGGTAAGACTCCCCCAATGGGGCCACCTGTTGGCCGTGAATGGCGACCCATGATGCTTATGGATAGAACCCTGGTAGATGAGCAGTCCATGACTTGCAACACTCCACTTTGGCTCTTACTTAGGCTAGACGGGCGGTCGGAGAGGTCCCCTCCGATCAATCGGCAGGTCACGTCAAGCCCTAGCACCTATATGATTGTCCCGATCCTATTGCCCTTATGGCAAGCTCCAACCCCTTTTTATCATATGGATGCTAGAAGGCGGTAGCTGAGGTTCTTCATGTCCTGGGTATGACGTTAAACTCCAACTGATGGTGAGGTTCCAGTTCTGGAGACCTGGGGAATGGGGAGCGACCCTTAATCACCATTGCTCCCAGGTCCACTCTGGCCCGAAGTGGTAGTACCTGTTAGCGTCCCATCTATGGGTTAAATAGAAAATGTGTTTATAAAAAAAAATTGAGTATCCATTAAGAATGAATTCAATTCAAAACTTTGCCGGTATTAAATGACCCACTGAGGTTGATATGCCGTAAAACAAAACAAACAAACAAACAACAAAACTAATTACAAAAATCAGAATACACCGCAAAAACGAAATCAGCCGTCTTTTAGGGCTTTAGAATACACCGACTGTACCTGTTAAGAGGGGCAAGAAAAAACATCCCAATGGGACCACCTGTTGTCCGTGAGTGACGACCAGTGATGCTTAAGGATGGAACCTGACATGCAACATCCTATTCCAAATGGGGAATGCCTAAGTGATATTTTTACGGTGGCCACTGCTTGAGCTTCGGTTTGTACGTTGTTCCCCTCAATAATTGTACTTTATATTCATCTGACATTGTGAGATGGTGGGAAATAGATATAGTGGTACCTTAACTTGTCAGCACTCCACTTTGGCCCTTATTTAGGCTTGACGGGCGATCGGAGAGCCTCTCCTCGATCAATCGGCTGGTCACGTCAAGCCCTAACACCTATGTGGTTGTTCTAATCCTACTGCCTTTATGGTAAATCCCAATGCATATGATATATGTGCTAGAAGGCAGTGGTTGTGGGTCTTCAACTCCTGGGTATGACAATCTATTATCTTCTGAAGCTATGGGGAATGTGAGTTTAAACGTCAATTATTAATAAAATTGTTTTACATTATTAATACTGTTGGCCTTATCTACATCTACTAACATGCAATTGTATATATATATATAATATTATATATATATATATATATATATATATATATAGTAAACTACAGACACGTGTTTCGAGGTATCACCTCTCATCAGTGCAGTTATACCATTTTAGCAGCTACCTCTGGCCGGGTTCAAGACTCGAACGAACTTACGCTCGCCAAACCTCTTACCTATACGGTCACAATCAGCTTCCAAGTATAGCAGGCTATTTAATCGCTACATTTCTAAGCGGAAATGAATTCACCTAAAGGTCTCAAACTTTGTAAACAAAGTGAGTCTTAGCTGAACGCCGAATATTTTGCAATCAAATCCCTTCTAAATAAAGTGCTCACCGAAATTGGGAGCGTATAATATATATATATATATATATATATATATATATATATATATATATATATATATATATTATATATATATATATATATATTTCAGCGTCCTTTCTTCAGATTTCAAATTTTAAACAGATTGATAAACAAGGACTATCGCTTGCTTTTCTCGTTATTCTGTGATAAAAAAAGTTTTTTTATCACTTTCCTTATACCAACAAATGCCCTGAAGATGATCTAATTAATAGATCAAAACACTGCAGCGTCGGCCAATAAACTTACCACTCAACTTATTTAAACCTGTATTTTTTCAATTTTCTTAATATACTACTACTACTACTACTACTACTACTACTACTACACACACACACACACACACACACATATATATATATATATATATATATATATATATATATACAACAAAATAGTAGTTTAAAGTGTGAACGGGAAGGCTAATTTGTATATTGATCTTAAAGATTTGATTTTAATAAAAATGTGTTTGGTATTATTGATTTCTAATTGTTTGGTTCTATTTTAATGAATAGGAGCAAAAATCTCGGGGATAAATCTTAAAAGAAATCTATAAACAAGAAGAAATAACCGAGGGCCGGGTGTGCCTTATCTACATACAAATAACATGCAATTGTATTTATATATACAACAAAATAGCAGTTTACAGTGTGAACGGGAAGGCTAATTTGCATTTATGATTAGGGATTAATTAGCAAAGTGCTCTCACTCTGGGTGATTTTGTCCCTTCAATAAATTCTTATTCAGAGGGATCGGCCATTTTTATTACTTTTTTATTTTTTTCACTGAACCGTTCCCTTTGTTAATCAGGTGCTTCCCTTAACAAAAATGTAAATCTACACTGAAAATATGAATTTTTTCGAATCAATACAACTGAATGTTTGAACACAAAAATATCATGTGTTCTTAATTGTGCTTGTGCATTATTTGAAATGAACTTAATTGTTATTAAGAACATATTTTATGATATTTTTTATGTTATAACATGCAGTTGTATTGATTATGGGGATTTGGCCGATCAAAACACACGGCTTCCTCAAAGTGAAATAAACAAGGGGAGGTTACTCTCATTTATGTAGCGAATGTTCAGATTACCGACTATTGTATGATCCAGTATACAACACCTTCCACAGCCAACAAGTGGTCCCATTTGGGTTAAAATTGCAAATCGTCGTCAAAATTAAAATGGAAAAATTTGGCTTGGGCATAGATTTTAATGAATTTAATTATTACTAAGGACACAATTTATGTTATTTTTTACTTAAATTTTAACCGTTAGTTGTGTTTTTAACCGTTTTTCATAGGACGTTATTTTCCCACAGAGGACGGCAAGAGAACTAATTTCTAAGGGAGATAAATATTTTCCTAGAATTTATTAACATAAAAAATACGGATTATTACACTTTTGGTCATCCATACTTAAGAAAAGCACGCGTCGCCTGTAATATTGAAATAGAAAGTACATTTTTTGTTTGTACATGTTTATTAATTCTGACTAGTCTTATCATTCATCTGTTTTATTTTATCTATTTTTTCCTTAAACAGAACTAACGATTTTAAATTTAAGTAAAAAATAACATAAATCGTGTCCTTAGTAATAATTAAATTCATTAAGATCTATGCCCAAGCCAAATTTTTCCGTTTTAATTTTGACGGCGATTTGAAATTTTAACCCCAATTTGGAGGGAGACAGTCTTACCCCTTTGCAGTCGGTCTATTCTAAAGCCCCCAGCCGACAGGGCTGTCATGACTTAGTTAAAACTGAGATAAACGTATTTGCCGATCAGAAAGGTTGAACACTATGTCAGTCTCTTGCGTTTTATTTTATTCATTTCTTTCTTTCTTAGTTCTCATCTCTGTATTGTCTTTAAAATACAGTCACTAAAATATAATATTGTCCTGGGTACGACATTAAACTATTTGATGATGAAGTTCTGGAATTAGCACTATGTGAAATGCAAATACCCAAGTCCAAGATTTGACCACCCTGTCGGCTGAGGCATTAAAATACACCGACTGCACCTCTACAAAGGGGTAAGACCCCCTCCAATAAAGCTACCTGTTGATCATGGGAGGTGACCTGTGATGCTTAAGGATGGAAACCAGGTAACTGAGTAGTCCATGACATGCAACACTCCCCTTAGACTAGACGGGCGGGCGGGTGGAGAGAGGCCCCCTCCGATCAATCGGCTGGTCACGTCAAGCCCTAGCACCTATATGATTTTCACAACCCTATTGCCCTTATGGCAAGCCCCAACCCCTTTTTATCATATGGGTGCTAGAAGACGGTGGCTGCGGGTCTACATGTTCTGGGAATGACGTTAAACTCTATCTGATGGTGAGGTTCCAGTTTTGGAGGCTTGGGGAATGTGGATCACTCCTTCGTCACCATTGCTCTCAGGTCCACTCTGACCCGGAGTGGTAGTACCTGTTAGGGTTCTATTGAATAAAAAACATATTAAAAAACTGAGTCCCCTTCAAGAATGAATAAAACAAAAACATCTTCGGCATAAAATGACCCAATGGGTTTGACATGCCGTAAAACCCAACCAACCTAAAATATAATTAGAATTACTAAGTACCACCAATTTTTCCTGTGAAATTTACCCCCCCCCCCATCCTATATTTAACACAATGACACTTGCATAAAGGTTAATATTATCTTGAATTTTTTTGTCTATTCAAAAGAAGAAACATTATACTCCTGATGATTAAAAAAAAATGAATATATGAAGCGGTGCCTGCTGAGGCGGTGCCTGCTGAAGTGGTACCTGCTGAAGCGTTTAAGGCGTTTTCCCCGAAAAGTTAATGCGATATTTTACCCTCTCCAAACTCTCTGCACGTTTCTGCTCATTATCTTTGCACATTTTGTAAAAAAAAATAAGAGAAGGTAGTCAATTGGCCGGGTTGCTCCTAGGCAGTATGGCGGACACAACGATTGGAGGGCTCTAAGTTTGCAGACGACACAGACGACCACGGCCAGGGAAAACGAAAGACAAAATGTGCAAAGATAAGATTTACAAGCGAGAATTGGCAAGTGGGGAAAAATGTGAAAGTCAGTCAGTTAGAACTTGGGGACCGTGGAAGTCAGATCGACTTTTGGCAGCAGTGAGTTGACCACAGACTAACGTAGAAGTCCTGACAGTAAACATAGAGAGAAGGGGGCTCCCCCCTCTCGGTGCGACACATAAGAAAGCAGCAGATAGGAGAATGATTTAATGGGAAGGAAACTGGAGTCCTATACCATATTAGGAAGCGCGTGGTGTAATGGTTAAAGTCATTGGAAATAGACTCGTTGCCCCGAGTTCAAATCCTGGACGTGGTAACTGCATTTTACTTAGCGTTAATACCCTTGGGAAAGGTATGAATTCTACTCTCCCTCCAGTTATGGGTAAATAGTAGGGCAGACTGGGCTCTTTAACCTTTGTAAAAAAAAGAGAAGGTAATCAATTGGCCGGGCTGCTCCTATGGCGGACACAACGATTGGAGGGCTCTAAGTTTGCAGACGACACAGACGACCACGGCCAGGGAAAACGAAAGACAAAATATGCACAGATAAGGAGCAGAAACGTACAGAGAGTCCTCGTCCCGCCAAAGGTGTTAACAGTGTGCAGTCCAGTAAATACATCACATTTATTCTGCTGCAATTTGATTCGTGGTAAATAATAAACAAGAGAGTGAGACAAAGACAGAGTAGGGTCAACATTCAAAAATGGACAGAGAGATAAATAATAATGAAATTTATTGTGTACAGTGCTCAGGTGCACCAAAACTCATCAAAGTCTCATGTCAAGTACACAGAATAATGTATTAGTGTCAGGAACATGAACAGTTTACAGTAGTAATATGCATGTATGTATGTGCGTGTGTGCATATGTGTGTGGAGAGGGGCATCAGGTATATATATTTACCAACCCCTCCGCACGAGCAGGATGTGACACAAGGTCAATTTTTTAAGCGGAGTTTAACAGGTTTGATTTCAGAGTTTTCCTTCTCCTAGACCGGTTGCCTAACCAAGGTTAAAGAGCCCAGTCTGCCCTACTATTTATCCATAGCTGGAGGGAGAGTAGGATTCATACCTTTCCCAAAGGTATTAGCGCTAAGTGAAATGCAGTTACCACGTCCAGGATTTGAACTCGGGGTGACGAATCCATTTCCCATGACTTTAGCCTTTACACCACGCGCTTCCTAAGATGGTATAGGACTCCAGTTTCCTTCCCATTAAATCATTCTCCTATCTGCTGCTTTCTTATGTGTCGCACCGAGAGGGGGAGCCCCCCTCTCTGTTTACTGTCAGGATTTCTAACAGAAATAATGGGGTGAAATTACTATCTCTGTCGTAAAGGAAAGGAGACAAGGCAATTATAGAGTTTATAATTGGGTTAATAAAGACATCCTGTATGGAGAGCTAACATCTGGTAAAAGACAGATTGGTCGCCCCCTACTGCGATTCAAGGATGTCTGCAAAAATGATCTCAGGTGCTTTGGCATTGTCCCTTCCAGCTGGGAAAATTTGGCTCAAGACCGCCCTCGGTAGCGGCAGAATCTCCATAGAGGACTGTTCATGTCAGAAGTCACCCTGATACAACATCATGAAGCTAAGAGGTCCATAAGAAAGCAACGGCAACAAAGCATCGGAACATCATCATCTACGGGGACAACCTACAAATGCAAAATCTGTGGTCGAGAATGTTTCTCAAACATAGGACTTTATAGTCACAGGAGGCGCTGTAACTTCAAGGGCACACAAAAACTTTTATCATAGTCTTTCGAGACTGAATTGCCAATGATGAATTGGGTTAATAGTTTATTGGTGCAATGTTAAATGTGTTAGTATACAAATGGTGTTTAAGTGTCTGTAAGAGGTACAACATGTGTTTGAAGTGTAAGAGTTCGTAAATGGTTGCCAGAGATGTTCGCTCGGCGGAGATATTAGATATATAGGGTTTAAGAAACTTAACTCGTGTCGTGTTGTCTCTGCAGTTGGTTCTGTGGTTGTTCATTTAGTTCTTCTGGTCTTACCCTTTAGGTGCTAAGACTGTGTTTGTTGACCTTATTCGGCCGTTACTTGAAATCTTGTTCCCCAGTGCCAGCTAGTTGTGTTCCCTTTGCCTGTCGGACCTGTTCTGTCTAATTTTAGGGGTCTGCCCCTGGCGTCTGATTCCAGGAACTAATAGGGGCAGATAACCCAATTTCTGATACTTCTACGTTAGTCTGTGGTCAACTCACTGCTGCCAAAAGTCGATCTGACTTCCACGGTCCCCAAGTTCTAACTGACTGACTACCAAATTTTCCCCCTCTTGCTAATTCTCGCTTGTAAATCTTATCTTTGCACATTTTGTCTTTCCTTTTCGTTCTGGCCGTGGTCACCTGTGTCGTCTGCAAACTTAGGACCCTCCAATCGTTGTGCTTAGGGGCAACGCCGTCAAAAGGTAGGCAATTAATAAACAAGAGAATGCTACAAAAACAAGACAGAGTAAAGTGAACATTCAAAATGACAAGAGATGAGGCATACGACTCGCATTCATTCTCCTTATTTAGTCATCCTTCCTATCTTCTATTATGTACTGTCGGACCGAGAGAGGGTGAGCTCCCCCCCCTGTCCAGTCAGGACGTCTGCTGCTTTTGTGATCTACCGGTCTCTGCTACAAGTCGATCTTCACTCTCTTAGTTTCGGCTTCTAACTCTCTGACTTTCAAATTTTTCACCCCTTGCCAATTCTCGTTTCTAACTCTCATGCCTTCTCATTTTCACGGGATTTGAAAATCCTTTGTCTAAAGACCACCAACGTGTTTAGTTTTATTGCCATCTTGGCCTCTAACTAACTTCCATCTTTGTCTAAATCCAGACCACACGTCTCCTTAGAGGGATTATCACAATTATTAATCTTAATTTTCTTTCTTCTTTTCTATAGGATTACTTTTTACAACTTTTAGAAACTTTGTTTGACCAACACAGGCCAAACCTTCTATTTGCACTTATACATACCTACACTTACCTATATTCATTAATATAAAACTAAACAATTAGAAATCAGTAATATTGGAAATTCCATAGTTAATTATCTCCCCCTGCTGCTAGGGCAATTCGCCAACATCGTATGTTGGCGCCAATACCAAAAACTTCACTTATCACGGAGCACCCACTGAGGGTAGTCGCGTAAATAGCGGTCCCTACACTTCATTCATCACTTAGCCCCAAAACAGGGCTTACTTATCTACGGACCGTTGACCTGGGCGGAGGCATTTTTCACAGCACACTTTCGAAGGCACAAAAGCACACTATCGAAGGCTGAAGACCAAATAGTCTACTTGAAAAGGGTCCATTCACCGTCATTTAAAGAACGGCGAGAAGCTTCTAAAATAGCAACCCCCATTACTTATCACTGAACCGGTTACGAGGAAGAACAAGAACGTCCGAAGAAACGTCCTATCAACTTTCCAACAAGCAACAGAATATCCCTGTTATAACCATTACTCCAAGAACTCTGCTCAACTCACATATAGGTAGCAAATATCAATAAAATTTGCAACAAGTTCTTGTATTATTTGTCAATACATGTATTAAATTTCCATTGTGTGTTTGTCTTCTTTGTCCGACAATTTGCCTTAATTACGGAGATATAAGAGCTCCTTCGAAACCCGTAAATACTCTTAATATTTTATATCCAAATAAGGATAAAACACACAAACAAATTTCTTTTCTCAAACTTAAGGAAAAGAGATTAAAACAAACACACGAACACAATTCTTTTCCAAACTTAAGGAAAAGAGATTAAAACAAATGTTTATACAATAGTCAGAGTTCGATTGGCCAGATCACCAATGCCTTCAACTACGTCCGCGCGTTCGCGCCCCAAAAATTAATTATCATCGGAGCCATCTAGGAATTATTTAAACAGAGAAAGAAATCAACATTGACACAGAATCCATCATGCTGCCAGATAGAACACACGACCGACAACAACAAGAAACAGATGTCCGAGCGAACGACTCACCTGCACCAAAACAAACACAACACCTTCTGAGTCACAGTTTACTACTCTTAATAATACCAAGAACATTTTTATTAAAAATCGAATTTTTAATGTCAATATGCAAATTAGCCTTCCCATTCATACTGTAAGACACTATTTCTTGTATATATAAATACAATTGCATGTTATTAGAATGCAAACCCGCCCCTCGGGTGGGGATTGCTATTATTAACGGCGTCGACCCCAGGGGGCCATCCCCCGAGGCAACACCTGCCCCCTTGATTTAAAGGGGCAGGGCTGGGTTTATTGCCCAGCGCCTGATGTGTCCCCCTTGAGGGGTAATGCCGAGGGGATCGACGCAATTTTTGTTCTTTCCCACCCATGAGCTTCGGCTTGTGGGTGGGCCCACATTAAAACGAGGCCTTGTGCCCAGTCCATACAAGTGGGCTATGAGACAAATACTCCCGCCCCTCGGGTGGGGATTGTTATAATTAACGGCGTCGATCCCTGGAGGCTATCCCCCCAGGCAATACCTGCCCCTTGATTTAAAGGGGCAGGGCTGGGTTTATTGCCCAGCGCCTGAGGTGCCCCCCCTTGAGGGGGAATACCGGCGGGATCGACGCATTTTTTATGCGCCCACGTTAAAACGAGACCCTGTGTCCAGCGCTCATAAGTGGGATGAGAGGCAAATACCCTAATCTATACATGTATACACATATATAAATATATACATATATATGAATTTAACATTTTTAGAAAAAACAAATGATGTTATTAGTTTGCTGACAGAATCTGTTTCGACCATTTTAATAGAGCGGTCTTCATCAAGAGCAACATATAAAGGAAAGACGGAATAAATAACCGTTTTTTATTATGGATTATAATGCTTCTGATTTTTTAAAATAAAATTTATTTTATTTTTAACACAGAATACGCATTTTTTTAAATTCCAAGCACGAACACCAAG
>CM042182.1:5222921-5360557 GCA_023376005.1 Doryteuthis pealeii | reverse complement strand
AAAACGGTTTTTTAGAACCAATATGCAAATTATATTTAGAACCAATATGCAAATTATATATATTATGCGATATATATATATATTATATATTATATATATATATATATATATATATAAAGTGTTGTTATGGGTCCAACGGGAGAAAAATAGATATTTAAAGAAAAAAGTAGGTTTGCAAAAAGGATTATGTTTTTTTAAAAATTGTTTTATTAACTTACATATGAATGCGACACGTGTTTCTGATCTGTTGTCTTCTTCAGGCATTGAATTATTATTTTGACAGAATATGTCCGATATTTGATAGGTTGTGTGTGTTTTTGTAACTTTTTTATTATAATGGTTGTATAATAACGGTTGAACGCTACGTTATTTTTAATTTTTATTTATAATAATAATAATAATAATAATATATATATATATATATATATATATATATATATAATATTATATATATATATATATATATATATATATATATATATATCGATTTTCTTTTCTCGTCCTTCCTTGTGCAGACAAATAAGACCCAAGCACTCACTATTTTTATTAGGTGAGGGGCTTGCGTTGGGTGTGACTTGATGGGGTTTTCATAATTTTTTTTCGCCCCACTCTTGTCTAACCTATTCCATATTCCATATACATTCCCGACTTATTTAATTTACTATTTGACTTTTAATCGTTTCCGTGTGTAAAACTTGAAAAGCACCGGACGAAAGGGCCCTTGTTTTTTCAATAAACAACCTTTTTCCCATTCCTTTCCTCCTTTTAGTCTTCCATTCGGTATCATTGTGTAGATCGCTATATTGCTATATATGATAGCCTTTAACATATTATATAAATTTGCCTGTACCAACAATTTTATATATAATATATATATATATAATATATATATATATATATATATATTCTAGGGTGAGTCAAAAAGTAATGCCATTTAGTTTAGGACAGGTATAATTACCAACACAGGAACATGTATGAGATCAAAATGAAGCTGGTCCTCTGTAGATCACATCCCTACTTCTCCACATAGGTAAGTCAAAAAGTAATGCCAATTTGTTTATGTCATGTATAATTTCCAACACATGCACATGTATCATACATCAAAATGAGGCTGGTCCTCTGTAGATCACATCCCTACTTCTCCACATAGGTAAGTCAAAAAGTAATGCCAATTTGTTTATGTCATGTATAATTTCCAACACATGCACATGTATCATACATCAAAATGAGGCTGGTCCTCTGTAGATCACATCCCTACTTCTCCACATAGGTAAGTCAAAAAGTAATGCCAATTTGTTTATGTCATGTATAATTTCCAACACATGCACATGTATCATACATCAAAATGAGGCTGGTCCTCTGTAGATCACATCCCTACTTCTCCACATAGGTAAGTCAAAAAGTAATGCCAATTTGTTTATGTCATGTATAATTTCCAACACATGCACATGTATCATACATCAAAATGAGGCTGGTCCTCTGTAGATCACATCCCTACTTCTCACATAGGTAAGTCAAAAAGTAATGCAATTTGTTTATGTCATGTATAATTTCCAACACATGCACATGTATCATACATCAAAATGAAGCTGGTCCTCTGTAGATCACATCCCTACTTCTCCACATAGGTAAGTCAAAAAGTAATGCCAATTTGTTTATGTCATGTATAATTTCCAACACATGCACATGTATCATACATCAAAATGAGGCTGGTCCTCTGTAGATCACATCCTACTTCTCCACATAGGTAAGTCAAAAGTAATGCCAATTTGTTTATGTCATGTATAATTTCCAACACATGCACATGTATCATACATCAAAATGAAGCTGGTCTCTGTAGATCACATCCCTACTTCTCCACATAGGTAAGTCAAAAAGTAATGCCAATTTGTTTATGTCATGTATAATTTCCAACACATGCACATGTATCATACATCAAAATGAGGCTGGTCCTCTGTAGATCACATCCCTACTTCTCCACATAGGTAAGTCAAAAAGTAATGCCAATTTGTTTATGTCATGTATAATTTCCAACACATGCACATGTATCATACATCAAAATGAGGCTGGTCCTCTGTAGATCACATCCCTACTTCTCCACATAGGTAAGTCAAAAAGTAATGCCAATTTGTTTATGTCATGTATAATTTCCAACACATGCACATGTATCATACATCAAAATGAAGCTGGTCCTCTGTAGATCACATCCCTACTTCTCCACATAGGTAAGTCAAAAAGTAATGCCAATTTGTTTATGTCATGTATAATTTCCAACACATGCACATGTATCATACATCAAAATGAAGCTGGTCCCTCTGTAGATCACATCCCTACTTCTCCACATAGGTAAGTCAAAAAGTAATGCCAATTTGTTTATGTCATGTATAATTTCCAACACATGCACATGTATCATACATCAAAATGAGGCTGGTCCTCTGTAGATCACATCCCTACTTCTCCACATAGGTAAGTCAAAAAGTAATGCCAATTTGTTTATGTCATGTATAATTTCCAACACATGCACATGTATCATACATCAAAATGAAGCTGGTCCTCTGTAGATCACATCCCTACTTCTCCACATAGGTAAGTCAAAAAGTAATGCCAATTTGTTTATGTCATGTATAATTTCCAACACATGCACATGTATCATACATCAAAATGAAGCTGGTCCTCTGTAGATCACATCCCTACTTCTCCACATAGGTAAGTCAAAAAGTAATGCCAATTTGTTTATGTCATGTATAATTTCCAACACATGCACATGTATCATACATCAAAATGAAGCTGGTCCTCTGTAGATCACATCCCTACTTCTCCACATAGGTAAGTCAAAAAGTAATGCCAATTTGTTTATGTCATGTATAATTTCCAACACATGCACATGTATCATACATCAAAATGAGGCTGGTCCTCTGTAGATCACATCCCTACTTCTCCACATAGGTAAGTCAAAAAGTAATGCCAATTTGTTTATGTCATGTATAATTTCCAACACATGCACATGTATCATACATCAAAATGAGCTGGTCCTCTGTAGATCACATCCTACTTCTCCACATAGGTAAGTCAAAAAGTAATGCCAATTTGTTTATGTCATGTATAATTTCCAACACATGCACATGTATCATACATCAAAATGAAGCTGGTCCTCTGTAGATCACATCCCTACTTCTCCACATAGGTAAGTCAAAAAGTAATGCCAATTTGTTTATGTCATGTATAATTTCCAACACATGCACATGTATCATACATCAAAATGAAGCTGGTCCTCTGTAGATCACATCCCTACTTCTCCACATAGGTAAGTCAAAAAGTAATGCCAATTTGTTTATGTCATGTATAATTTCCAACACATGCACATGTATCATACATCAAAATGAAGCTGGTCCTCTGTAGATCACATCCCTACTTCTCCACATAGGTAAGTCAAAAAGTAATGCCAATTTGTTTATGTCATGTATAATTTCCAACACATGCACATGTATCATACATCAAAATGAGGCTGGTCCTCTGTAGATCACATCCCTACTTCTCCACATAGGTAAGTCAAAAAGTAATGCCAATTGTTTATGTCATGTATAATTTCCAACACATGCACATGTATCATACATCAAAATGAGGCTGGTCCTCTGTAGATCACATCCTACTTCTCCACATAGGTAAGTCAAAAAGTAATGCCAATTTGTTTATGTCATGTATAATTTCCAACACATGCACATGTATCATACATCAAAATGAAGCTGGTCCTCTGTAGATCACATCCCTACTTCTCCACATAGGTAAGTCAAAAAGTAATGCCAATTTGTTTATGTCATGTATAATTTCCAACACATGCACATGTATCATACATCAAAATGAAGCTGGTCCTCTGTAGATCACATCCCTACTTCTCCACATAGGTAAGTCAAAAAGTAATGCCAATTTGTTTATGTCATGTATAATTTCCAACACATGCACATGTATCATACATCAAAATGAAGCTGGTCCTCTGTAGATCACATCCCTACTTCTCCACATAGGTAAGTCAAAAAGTAATGCCAATTTGTTTATGTCATGTATAATTTCCAACACATGCACATGTATCACTGGTCCTCTGTAGATCACATCCCTACTTCTCCACATAGGTAAGTCAAAAAGTAATGCCAATTTGTTTATGTCATGTATAATTTCCAACACATGCAATGTATCATACATCAAAATGAAGCTAGCTTTGATATTTTCCGTGACGTATTTTTATCGCTTTTTTGTCGGCAAATTAATATAAGATATCTTACACGCCCCCATCCCGATTTTTATCGACAAATTAATGTAAATATTTTACAACTACATTAAACAAGAAACAAATTTTTACAAAAAAAACATTGAATTTGAGTGGTGTTTTTGCCGCTTTTTTGTCGGCAAATTAATGTAGACGTTTTATAACATAATTTATTTTAACCACAAGATTCCTGGTTCGATACGACCCCTCGCCAACTCAGCGAATGAATGGCACATGGATCTTTGTGGTAAAGTAAAGAGCTGATGGTAGGTGTGACGTTCCACCTCTGACGCAAAGATAATCTCCTTGGTCTAGTGAAAAGTTCTTCGGCATAAAATGACCCAATGGGTTGACGTGCCGTGAAATCCAACCAACCAACCAACCAACCAACCTTTTATTTATATTTACTAACCCCTCGGCACGAGCAGGATGCGACACAAGGTCAATTTCTTAAGCGGAGTTTAACAGGTTTTTAATTCAGAGTTTTCCTTCTCCTAGACTGCTTACCTATCCATGGTTAAAGAGCCCAGTCTGCCCTGCTATTTACCCATAACTAGAGGAAGAATTGGATTCAACTTTCCCAAGGGTATTAGTGCCATGTGAAATGCCAACAGCTTCATCCAGGAATTGAACTCGGGTTGACGAATCCCTTTCCTTCGGCTGTAACCATTAGACCATGTGCCTCCATTCAACCAACCTTTTATATCATTTCTTTTTTCTTCTTCTTCAGGTTTCACTCGTGATGTCAACCCCGAAATACGAAGAATCTATTCTAGGCTATGTCTGCAGTCGTAGATTTATGGTTAGCACACCGTTACGAACTGGTTCGAGCTTCAGCAGCCACGCAACTGTTCCACTGTTCCAGTGACAGCCATTGTTCAACTTTGTTACGCACAGAAGCCGTTTCGCCATCTTAGAGAACACCGCCCATGTTTGCTCATGCGCATTCGACACCAACATCGTCTGCAACTGAAGCTTTGATTCAGATGACTCCATTTTGATTTAAAAATAAAAATGATTTAAAAAAACCTTTCGTATGAAGAAAGACTTAGGAACATTGACTTACCAAGTTTGGTTTATCGACGTACAAAAGGGATATAATTGAAGTCTACAAATATACCCATGTATTTTATTCAATGAACTTTGATCTACTACACATTGCTCAAAATATCAATACCAGGGGTCATAAATTAAAACCCTTTAAAAAATTTTTTAAAGCAAATGCAAGACAAAATTATTTTAAAAACAGAGTGGTGAATATATGGAATAAACTACCATCATCAATAGTGAATACCCCATCTCTAAACTCCTTTAAGGCAATGTTAGATAATCTGTGGAAAGATTATAAATATTCTGTGGAATTAAGATGAATGTTTATAAGGAACAGCTGACAGGTCTCAGACCGAATATACTAGCTGATAAAAATATTATTATTATTATATATTAAATGTTGTTTCTAACAATTTGTTTAAAAACAAAATATTTTCCTACAAATTATTCCTTTATAAGTCATATATACAAAAATTGGCATTGAATAACCCACAGGGTTGATATGCCGTTAAACCAAAACCAACATAGGGTGTCCTGGGTATGACATTAAACTGCATCTCATGGTGAAGTTCCAATTCTGGAGCTCTGGGGAGTGTGGATTACACTTTCATCACCATTACGCTAAGGTCCACTCTGACTCGGAGTGGTAGTACCTGTTACGGTCCCATCTATGGGTTAAGTAGAAAAAATGAGTTTAAAAAATTTTGAGTTTAAAAAAAAAATTATGCCCATCAAGAATGAATAAAACAAAATATCTTCAGCATAAAATAACCCAACAAGTGTTGACATGCCATAAAACCAAACAACAACCAACCAACCAACCAACCAACCAACCAACCCTATCTTGTTAAATAACTGAAAAGATATTATTATTACTAGCAAATATATGCACCCTTCGGGTGCAAGTATTTAGGTTTTGATGTAATAAAATATTATAAACTATTTAGATAATGATAAACTGAGGGGTATAATCGAAAAATAGAATAGCTTTAGATTTAACTCTTCCATCATTTTCTTTCACTCCCGTCTTTCATTTTTCCTAATTTATCTATTTAGTTAGATTATGAAGTATTTAATAAAATTACATTCTTTCGTCTTGTTTATGAATTTCTTTTAAGATTTATCCCCGAGATCTTTGCTCAGATTCGTTAAGAGAAAACCAAATAATTAGAAATCAATAATACTAAGCATATATTTACTAAAATCAAATTTTAAATATCAATATGCAAATTAGCCTTCTCGTTCACACTGTAAACCGCTATTTTGTTGTATATATAAATACAATTACATGCCATTAGTACGTAGATATGGTCAACAGTATTAATAAGGTATAACAATTTTATCAATAATTGAGGTTTAAAAAAAACAAATTCATGGTAAATGAGACATCAATAACTAAGGGAATTGTGACTTGAATAGTGATTTAATTTCGGTTACAGACAGACAAACACACAATCTCCATTATAATAAGATTATTGTATCTCGGCAGTTGAAATTCCATCGGAAAGATGACACTGAGATTCGCTTGGCTTTCTCTGCTTTTTATTATTCTTCTTCTGATTATTATCCTTCTGCTCTTTCTACTTCTTTTTCTGCTCATCATTCCAAATAACAAAACCCAAGACGAAATGAACGAATCAAAAGACGATGAAGAGTGGGAAGAAAACAGCGTCCTTTGGGCGCTTAGCGTAGAGCAGTAGTTTTGAAACTTCATTGCCATTACGCCCAGATCGGTTCTGACCTGGAGTAGTAAGTAAAGTCGTTGGGGGTGGCCTAAAGTCCGTATCAGCGAGGGAGTCTATCCCCTTTTCACTAGCGCTAGATCAACGAGATTGTTTTTTTTGCGTTTGCGGCGGAGTGCCACACCTACCATCAGCTCCTTACTTTACCGCGCAGATCCCTGTGCTACTCATACGCTGAGTTCATGAGGGCCGGTATCGAACAAAAAACATTATTTAAAAAGTTTATGCTTGGAGGGTGAGCCAGACCTGGAATTATAATCAGACACTGTTGAACAGACAGATAGACACACACACACACACACACACACACAAACAAACAAACAAACAAACAAACAGCCCCCCCCCACACACACACGCAGAGAATTTGAAAACATGAGACAAAACCAAACGGGCAGCCACTAGCAACAACTTCAGTTTCGAAGATCTTCTGTAGATGAGATTTTTATCTCGAAATATTAAGAATAAATTACAGGTTAACAAACAACACCACAGTTACCTTATTTTTTCTTTACGCTTGCATTGTGATAGCCTTCAAAAACCAACCTCAAAACCAAAAAAAAAAAAAAATATTGTTGCAATGAAAAGTGGAATAGACAAATTTAATCTAACATAACGTATGTAGGTACGCGGGATTCTACGCATGCGCTGGCAGGACAAAATGCAAAAAAAAACTTTCTCAGAATTCAAGTTGTAATGTTTGATTACTCTTTTTGAAAATGTTCCACTGCAATGTATCATTGTTAATAATTCTAGTCATCATAATCTGTATTTTTTGTCAATAAAAATATTTCTGTGTGTCTGTCTGTCTGTCTTTCTGTCTGTCTGTCTGTCTGTCTCTCTCTATATATACATATATTTTATAAAAAAAGAAGGTCCGCAAAATGTATTTTGTTCTCAGAAAAATTAAAAAAAATTTTTTTATTTTTTTACATATGCAACACGTGTTTCAGATCTTCTGGTATCTTCTTCAGGCTTTGATTGATAATATTATCAATACATATACACGTGTATGTATTATCAATCAAAGCCCGAAGAAGATACCAGAAGATCTGAAACACGTGTTGCATATGTAAAACAAAAAGAATTTAAAAAAAAAAAAAAATTTCTGAGAACAAAATACATTTTGCAGACCTTTTTTTTTTTTTTTTTTTTTTTTATAAAATATTGAATTTTCCCGTTGGAACCAGAACAACATTTTTATATATACATATATATTCCTATGTATATATTCTTTATAAATATATATTCTGTTTTCTTTCTAGTATATACATATGACTGTAGTCAAACTTGAGTAGACGTTTCAGTTCTGAAATAGTTCCTTCTTGTTTATAATCATAAAACTGGTTTACTGGTTAGATTTAGTGTATAGTATAGAATACAATTTTATATTTTACATCAAAAATAATAAATACACATACACATTTCTTTTCCCAAACTTAATGAAAAGAGATTAAAACGAACACACGAACACAAATCCTTTTCCTAAATTTAAGGAAAAGTGATTAAAATAAATGTTTACACAAAAATCAAAATCGATTGGTTAGGTTAGTATTGCTCTCAACTACGTCCGCGCGTTTGCGCCAAAAATTAATTACTTTTCGATCCTATCTCCTAATTATAAATAGACAGAGAAAAAATCAACAAACACACAGACTTCATCTCACGTTCAAACCGGACACATCCGACGACCATAAACAAACACACAGATCTCGTCTCGCTGCCAGATAGAACAACGACCAAGAAACAGGTGTTCGAACGAACGATTCCACTGCCTCAACACAATTACTACTACTACCAGTATTCTTACCACTTCGTTCTACCTACATCAAGAATCCGTTTCAGCAGGAAATATATACAAACTTGATTCTCATTTCTGTCCACATCTAAACGAACTTTTCCAAACTTAACATACAAACTTTTACATTTTACATTACACATATCATATCTACACTATTCCTTTTGAACATTTCGCATATTATTGCAAATTTATTCTCTGAATAAATTTATTTGTTATTTTATAATTATATGCATTTGTTTTATCATTTCTCCGTATTTTCTACCTAAACTGTGTCATATATTTTTATTCGTCATTTTAATATCATTTGCGAACCTCTACGACAAGGCCTCTACAATAGAGTGTTTTTAATTACATATTATTTTAGATTCTAACCATTAGGTGAGTTTCTGGTGTGTGTATATCTACAGGAGAATGACATGATCAAAACCCCTTCGTTCACAAAATTCTTAGTAGTGGACTTTTCTCAAAGAGTAATGTTTATTTGTATACTATTTTTGTGTAATGGAATCACTGAAGGTCGACACACATGATGCAGATGAAACAGAAGGTTTATATTTGTTTATTTCTATCTATTCAAACATCTCTTTTCTAAGTTATTCCATCTTTATCGGCTCCGGATTTGTTTTCGGGGTTTACTCCCCGGTTTTACATAAATATGTTGGCATCATTCCGTCTACTAAAGACGATGACGTAGTGTCCAAATATTATCTGCATCGGCGCAAGTGACTCTGCACGCCAGTTCTTGAGTGACAGTCTTTGGTGCACTGAATGCACACCAAACTGTGATACTTTCTGGGGCTGCTGACTTTTCTCCCTCTTTCTGGTTCTCTTTGCTGTCGAGGCTACTCTCCTCTCCACCCCTCTCCGTGTCTTGCTTAACGTTAAGGCTCCAGGCGACTCTATTTTTTTCATCTACGTCCCATGTGTTTGTGTCAATATTTTTTTTATCTGCAACTGCGTGAGTGGTTGAACAGACCAATTCTTGAATGGCAATCTCTGGTGCAGTGACTGTAAACAAACACTGATGCTTGCTGGAGTTGCTGTTGTCTCTCCTTCCTTTTGACTCTCTTTTATGTGGCGGCTACTTTCCTCTCTTTTTCACTCCTTTTCGTCCCTTGTTTGACGAGGAGTCGCCAGGTCACACGGTCTTCTGCACAAGCCTACCATGTGTTGGGGTTGATGTGGCAGTCTTCATGTTTCTCTTACAGACATCTTTAAAGCGAAGGCGTGGTCTCCCTACTGGTCGGGTGCCCTCTGCTAATTCGCCATACAGTAGGTCTTTGGGGATGCGGCCTTTGTCCATCCTCCTGACGGGACCAAGCCAGCGCAGGAGTCTCTTGCAGATGCTGTTCATTGTAATAACCAGGGTTAGTATGAAGCGTATGGTGACGGAAAAACAAACACAGATTTTAAATTTCAACAATTGTATTGGAAAAAGGAACATGAAAAGCAAGGAAAAGATAGAAATGAATTTAAAGGATATTTTGGTGATAGTTATACGTGAATAATAAAGTCAGTGAAATGTCCGGTGGCCGAATCAGTTGTAGTGTAGGCGGTGAGGTGGGCAGATGAACCAGTGGTAGTGGTTAGATGTTGATGGGCAGCGTCTTGTGTTTTAGTATTCGATAGCGGGTTGGTATCGTGTATCATAGTTGGTGTACACTTGTCGTTGTAGGATGTTAGCACCTTTAACTTGTCGGTCGGTCAGAGTAGGAGTTAGTGGATAGAAGTAAGTCCGCCGCCTGTGATGTATGTTTCGTTCTGCGAGGTCGGCCCTCGTTGATGTGGTCGGCTTTTCAAAGCCGACTTTATATAGGTTGTCGGGACCCAAAATCGGATCAACTGAGATCTTTTTCATTTCACCCGGGAATCGTTTGGATTGGATGAAAATACGAATTTTATTTACAATATTACTTTTTTTTATCATTGTTTAGGAATTCTTGTTTTCCAGCCGGAAGTTCTGCTGGAGCCTATGCGTAGAACCGTGTTATTTTGGTCACTTCGTTTTAGGCTACCTTTGAGTAAACTTCCGTTTGGCGTCAGCAACTTATATTTTATTTTGTTGGCGAGTGTATCTCTTTATTGCGGTGTGTGCGCGAATTGAATTACTGAATTAGTGAATCGAGAGGTATCTATATTTGTGTATATAACATCATGTTTGCTCGTTCCCGCACGTCTGTGTTTGGCACTTTTCATATGTACAAAGTTAGTAGACCTCATGTGTACAGACCAAATATGGATAAGGACATTGAGAAAATTGTGAAATCATGTAAAAACTGTTCTCTAGCTGTTAAGGCACTGCCGATAAATTTAGTAACTGACAAACCATGGGCAAGATTTTGTTGGACCCATAAATGGTTTGTACTACTTTACTGTAGATAGTTTTAATAAATGGCCAGAAGTGCTAAGGTGTAAGAATCTGACATAAACTGTCATAATTAATTTTTTGCATGAACTGTTCTTGAGGTTTGGCTGTCCTTAAACATTTGTTTCTGACAATGGGACACAGTTTATATCAAAATATTTTTAAATGTTCTGTGAATCTTTTGCAATCAACCGTATTACAACATCCATTTTCCAGCCAAGATCAAATGGATTAGTAGAGAGATTTGTTAATATCCTGAAGAGAGCTCTGAAGAAATATGATGGTAGATGATGGTATGATGTGTTTGGCACTTTTCATATGTACAAAGTTAGTTTCATGATTATAAAAGTATCTTGAGTATGGCCCATGTTTTTTTTTATTTATCTTTTACATAAACCAACAGGCACTAACACTCTGGGTCAGGGTGAACACCTGGGAGGAATGACAATAAAGAGGTACTCTTCACTCCCCGGATCTCCAGAATTAGAACCCCACCACTAGATGCAGTTTTACTATTTACCCATAGCTGGAGGGAGAGTAGGATTCATACCTTTCCCAAGGGTATTAGCGCTAAGTGAAATGCAATTACCACGTCCAGGATTTGAACTCGGGGCGACGAGTCCATTTCCCATGACTTTAACCATTACACCATACGCTTCCATTGATTATATCAATATTTATTACACACATAGTTGATATATATATATATATATATATATATATATATATATATATATATATATATATATATATATATATATATATATATATGTAAGAATGGAAAGGGAATTGAACCCGACAATATGAGGAAAATATGAGTAAAGAAAAGAAATGTAGATGGATAAAAATGAATGTTATCGATATCACTTTTAATCGATATCACTTACACATGTGTTTCGGTCTGTTTATCAAAATGTATACGGATTTACGTTATCATTATTATTAAGATAATCAGATGGAGTTCAAATGATGATAATAATAATAATAAAAAATAAAAAAATAATTAAAAAAGATTTTTTTTTAAATTCACTCTGATGAAGGTCGTAAAAAATCTCTCTGTGTACGGAATATTTTTACATTTTTCCTATTATTATCATCATCATCATTTCAACTCCATCTGATTATTTTAATAATAATAATAATAACGTAAATCCATATACATTTTGATAAACAGACCGAAACACATGTGTAAGTGATATCGATTAAAAGTGATATCGATAAAATTCATTTTTATCCATCTACATTTCTTTTCTTTACTCATTTTTTCCTCATATATATATATATATATATATATATATATATATATATATATATATATATTGATAACTTAGCAACTATATATAATAAATATTGATATAATATATATAATTTATCAACTATTGATAATTATTAATATATAATATTTATTATCCATAGTTGATAAATTATACTATTTCTCTGATAAATTATATATATTGGATCAATATTTATTGATTTCTCGAGATATTATGAAGTAAGCAGTGACGTAGTTTCGGTTACAGACAGACATACACCGAATCTCCATTATATAAAGATATAGATAACGATACCTTGCACCAGATTTTACTTGAAACCTCAGAACAGGTAGCTACTGAATTTTGGGCGGACTTGTACAAGTGTATCTGACTACCGTAGATAAGAACAAGTTTCAGTTATCGATGAAATGGGGGGTCGGGCTACCGTTTGAAACATACGGAGACCTTGTGCTTTTTGATAAAGAACAAAAATCAACGAGGCCGGTTGAGTGTGGCGGGGGGTGGGTAGGGTGAAATTACGGGGTCCAACAGCGGTGCTAATCACGGTGACAATAAGGAGAATGAGATATAATTGATAAAATGAACAATAACGATAACATAATATATAATGCACTGAGCCACACTTATGCTACCTGGTATAGGAGCCTCGGATGGGAGTAGTAGTACCTGTTAGGGCCCCATATATTGGTTGAATAGAAAAAATGAGTTAAAAAACTGAGTTTAAAAAAATTGAGTTTTAAAAATTGAGTATCCATCAAGAATGAATAAAACTAAATGTCTTCGATATAAAATAACCCAAGGGTTGGGAGTGGTAGTACCTGTTAGGGTACCATGTATAGGTTAAATAGAATAAATGAATTAAAAAAATGAGTTTAAAAAAAAATTCAAGAATGAATAAAATCGGCACATCAGAAACTGTTATTTTAAAGCAAACAATATGAAAGATCTATTTGAAAATGTCAACATGGAGGATATTCTCTCTTTTTTGAGGAAAACAAAATTATACCATAGAATATAGACATGAAACAAATCAATACCATTCAACATAATCCCCAATAATGCTAACACATTTTTAAAACCAATTACTAAAAAGTATAAATATAAATACACGATATGTATAACTTCCTAACCGTTAGGCATGACAATACCCCAGACGGGTTGATATGCCGTTATTTTAATGCAAACTGTTTATTATGCATTTTTTTCCCATTAAATCTAAGTTTGTTTTTCTCCAACCAACAATGATATCTTTCGATTAAACACTTATTGATGAAATGCAGGTTTTTTGCTCACATCAGAAACCATTATTTTAATGCAAACAATATGAAAGATCTGTTTTGAAAATGTCAACACGGAGGACATTCTGTCCTTTTTGAGGGAAATAAAATTGTACAATAGAATATAGACATGAACTTAATCAGTACCATACAACATGATCCCCAATGATACTAACACGTTGATAAAACCAATTACTAAAAAGTATGGTTAAGATTTTGGACTGGACTCGCCGAAACAAAATCAGGTTTATTTTTATACAGATCCACAAAAGTCCAGTCCAAAATCTTAACCATGTGTGCTCTTCAAAACAGATGTGGAATCTAATGTTTTATAACGGATTCAACATTCAGGTGGGATGGGCATTTAAGGCAGAGACAGAGAAAGAGAGGGAGAACGACATGCCAGTGGAATTGGGAGGGGTAGAGTTAACAAGCTACCGACGATTAGTTATGACGACCTACAGCATTTGACTTATACTAACATGAAAGCAAAAAAAAAAAAAAAAATGGTCAAAGTATAACTGATTTAAGAACATTTTTAAACACGAAACAAAATTATATTTTGAATGTTACAGCCTTTAAAAATTAATTTAACAAAATTATAAAAATAAACCTGATTCTGTTTCGGCCAGTCCAGTCCAAAATCTTAACCATGTGCGCTCTTCAAAACAGATTTGGAATCTAATGTTTTATAATGGATTCGACATTCAGGTGGGGATGGCATTTAAGGCAGAGACAGAGAAAGAGAGGGGGAACGACAGGCCATTGGAATTGGGGGGGGGGGTTAACAAGCTACCGACGATTATTTATAACCACCTACAGCATTTGACTGAACGACGAATCATAGAAGGGGTTCGAGCAAAAATCTGGAGGCATCGCTACTATTCGTAGATTTTTCTAAGGCATTTGATTCCATACACAGAGGGAAAATGGAACAAATACTACTAGCATATGGTCTCCCCAAAGAAACTGTTGCCGCCATAATGATGCTCTACAAAGACACTAAAGCGATGGTACGCTCACCTGATGGCGACACAGATTTCTTTGACATCACCGCTAGGGTCCTGCAGGGAGATACATTAGCATCGTATATATTTATCATATGCCTAGACTATGTACTCCGAATTTCACTAGATACCATAAAAGAAAAAGGTTTCACACTAAGAAAGACAAGAAGCAGGCGATACCCGCACAAACTGTCACAGATGTAGACTATGCTGATGACCTCGCACTTCTTGCAGATACACCGGCACAGGCTGAGGCACTTCTACACAGCCTGGAGGAGGCAGCAAAGAACGTCGGCCTTTATGTGAACTCTGACAAAACTGAGTTCATGAGCTTCAAAAAGCAAGGAGACATCTCCACACTTGATGGCAAGCCTCTTAAGTCAGTAGAAAAATTCACATACTTAGGTAGTAGTGTCTTATCCACAGAAAGCGATGTTAACACTCGAATAGGAAAGGCATGGTTGGCCACCAACAAATTTTCAGTCATATGGAAATCCGATCTCCCTGACAGGCTAAAGAGACGATTCTTCCAGGCGGTGGTTGTGTCGGTACTGCTATATAGCTGTACCACCTGGATCCTAACGAAGCGCCTTGAGAATAAGCTAGATGGGAGCTGCACGAGAATGCTGCGAGCGGTCCTGAATAAGTCGTGGAAGCAGCACCCCACAAAAAAGCAACTGTACGGTCACATGCCCCCCATCTCACAAACCATACGAGTAAGACGGGCTAGACATGCAGGACACCCGTCTAGCCTAAGTAAGTATTACGCAAAGTTGAGAGGATACGGAAAGAGTTGGATAGGGAAAGAGTTGGAAAAGTCCAATGGTGATTACGAAGGAGCAGCAGCTTCTCTAAAGCCTCACTCTGGTCGTTCTGATGAATAAAAGAACTCTCGAATTTGTTGGTGAGATCCAGGCTATGAGTGACAACGATCTCAGTAAGTCAATTAGGTTCACCAGCAAAATAAAAAAACACCCTCCGGGCGATGTAAAAATAGATTTTTGAAACATATTGCCTGAGGGGTGGGAGTTAAAAATTCAATGTCAGCGAGTTTGTACCCTAAGTAAGTAAAATCATCAAATTAATTAAACGATTAAAAATTAAACAATTTGAAATGTAAACTTTAAATATGTATTAAAATAAAACAAACTATATATAGATATATAATACCAGTCATGTATTTATTAAAACTTGTTTTAAAAAACAACGAGGACTGTCTAATGCTGCATGTTCAAATTTTGAGTGTATTTATTGAATAAATACACTTAAAATTTGAACATGCCAAAAATCGTAGAATAAATTTTATTCTATGTCATGACGATTTTGGGTAATGTGACGTAAGCAGTGACGTAATTTTTGTTACAGACAAAAACCAGAAGCGAATCTCCATTATTAATAGAACATACGTTTTCCACACCTGACATAGCTGGTGGTTCACTGGAGCCTGAATGACAGCAAGTCTCCTCAGGTCTCCAGGACTCTGAATATTCTAGCCGATCCCAATAGTGCTGCAGTTTGGATGAGGACTGTCTAATGTATTTATTCTATGTTATGACGATTTTGGGTAATGTGATGTAAGCAGTGACGTAGTTTTTGTTACAGACAAAAACCGGAAGCGAATCTCCATTATTAATAGATATAAAAATGGTTTTATGGTTGATTGATTGATTGATTTTAATGGCATGTCAACCCATCCAGGGTTTCCCTAAATGTTTGAGATGAAGCTTGATGATTAGTATTATCTGCGTTATTCGGACTATTGTCCTCATCTTCATTGTTATCTGTACAACGTTTCGGCCAATGTGCCCTCCGGTCTTCTACAGGTATTTCTTGTTGGACTCAGGAACCTTCTTTTCGGACTTGGGAACCTTCTTGTCATAATCAGGAACCTTCTTGTCATAATCGTGAGCCATCATGGAACTTTAAACCTAACCCTTTATTCAGTCCACGGTGGTTTCCTGTTCTCATTCCGCTAACCATAGTTGGGGTATAGGCGTTAATCTGTGTTAATTATTATTCTATGTTACTGCTGCCCTTGACCAGGATTGAACCTGCAGTCTAGAGACACTTAGAACTGCCTTAACCTAACTCCTTTATCCATAAGGACATCTGTCCAAAGAAGGTTCCTGAGTCGGACAAGAAATACCTGAAGAAGGCCGGAGGGCACATCGGCTGAAACGTTGTACAATGAAGATGAGGACAGTAGTCCGAATAACGCAGATAATACCATCCAGGGTTATTTTCTGCCAAGTGTTAGGTTGTGAGGAATGGTCAAATTTATTGTTATGTCTTTTTTTTTCAAAGATTTTTCTTGATTTTGACAATAGTTGTTTGTTTAGTTTGTTTTGTTTTACGGCATATCAAACCTTGATGGGTCATTTAATGCCGGTAAAGTTTTGAAAGATGTGTTTAGCGATAGTTAGGCAGAAAATTATTCAAACTCAATTTTTTTCTTTTTATAAACACATTTTACTATTTAACCTATAGATGGGACCCTAACAGGTACTGCCACTCCGGGTCAGAGTGGACCTGGGAGCAATGGTGACGAAGGGGTGCTCGACATTCCCCAGACCTCTAGAACTGGAACCTCACCATCAGATAGAGTTTAACGTCATTCTCAGGACATGAAGACCCTCAGCCACTGCCTTGATGGCAACAAACTCGTGTTCGAGTATTGCAATTGCTTGATAAAGAAAACGAAAAAAAGTTCAAAAATGAACTTCAAAAAGATGTTTGCAAGGGGAACGTTCATAAAACAGTAGACGAGCAAGGGCTTCAAATCGGTCTACTCTGTGAACAGTGTGGATTCCTGTGTATGAGCTGAGCTGGTCTGATGAGTCACCAAACTGTGCATTGGCGAAATGGACCAATAAACTACCCTGTGCTCCCTGGAATAACTTGTTGTGAATGAGGGAAGATGTGCAAGACTTCAGCTGGACTAAAAAGCCACATTTGTGCAGCTCACCATTTAACTTTTTTTTTTTTTTACATAGGGACTTTAATGGAGCATTCTGTGAGGATCCAACTCATTATTCAGTAATAATGAATCTTTTTTTACCCACCCTCTACCATGGCAACGCCGGGTAGCCGCTTCTAGTGTTAATGAAGGCGTGTGGCCAGTAAAATCGTGATGTTGAATTTTGTTGATAAAAAAAATTATCTATCGATATGGTGAAGCCTTGAACATTCTGGGCAATTTTTTTTTTCAGCCAAGGTTGACTAAGAGGAGATTAAAAAATTAAGGAAGGACAATCCACCCCCACCCAATCACCCACACAGACACAGACACACACCGACACAGTTTTTTTTTTTTTTTTTTTTACTTAGAGATAAGTAAGAATTGTCAAGGACACCTGCAATAGAACTTGATTGTTTTCAGTTTTTCGATTTTACAAGTGTATAAATGTACATATCTATTATTATTATTATTATTATTATTATTATTTACTCCTTTTGAGTTTTCACATCAGCGTTAGCTGATGGTCTTTCACTGGAGTCTGAGTGACAGCAAGTCTCCTCAGGTCTCCAGGACTCTTCTGAGTATTCTGGCAGATTGAAGCAGTGCAGTGTTCTGAATGGTTTCAACCCTTCCTCTGATTTCCAAACATTCCAGACCCTTTTCCAATCCTTTTGGGACTGTTCCAAGTGCACCAACTACAATTGGTATCACCTTTACATTCATATTCCATAACTTTTTTTAGTTCTCTGGCAAGGTCCAGATATTTGTCCTTTTTTTTTCATTTTCCTTTAGCTTCACCCTGTGATCTGCTGGAACTGCAAAATCCACCAGTTGACAAGTTCTTTCTTTTATTGTTTATCAACACTAGGTCTGGTCTCCTTGCTGGGATAAGGTGATCCGTTTTTATTTCAAAGTCCCAGAGAATTTTATGCGTTTCGTTCTCAAGAACAGATTCTGGTTTATGCATATACCATTTTGTTGTATGGTCAAAATTTAATTTTTTGCATAATTCCTAGTGGATCACCTTCCCAACCCAGTCGTGTCTAGTTTTGTACTCCCTTTGTGCTAGTTTGCTACATTCGCATAGTACATGGTTTACAGTCTCATCTCTATTGCCGCATATTATTATTATTATTATTATTATTATTACTCCTTTTGAGTTTTCACATCAGTGTTAGCTGATGGTCTTTCACTGGAGTCTGAGTGATAGCAAGTCTCCTCAGGTCTCCAGGACTCTTCTGAGTATTCTGGCAGATTGCAGCAGTGCAGTGTTGTTATTGTTATTATTATTATTATTATTATTATTATACTAAAGCTGAGTTGGAGGCACGTGGGCTAGTGGTTAGAGTCGTGGAAAATGGACTTGTCGATTCGAGTTCAATTCCTAGACGAAGCTGTTGGCATTTCACATAGCGCTAATACCCTTGGGAAAGTATGAATCCATATATTCTCCCTCCAGCTATGGGTTAAATAGTAGGACAGACTGGGCCCTTCAGCCTTGGGTAGGTAACTAGTCTAGGAGAGGGATAACTCTGAATTCAAAATTCCCTCAAGCTATGGTTAAATAGTAGGACAGACTGGGCCCTTCAACCTTGGGTAGGTAACCAGTCTAGGAGAGGGATAACTCTGAATTCAAAATTCCTGAAGTCGGTCGTTGATTGGGTTTGTGGCAACCCTTGATGGACCAATTCTTTCCTATCGA
The DNA here is from genome assembly GCA_023376005.1 of Doryteuthis pealeii. Taxonomy (NCBI): domain Eukaryota; kingdom Metazoa; phylum Mollusca; class Cephalopoda; order Myopsida; family Loliginidae; genus Doryteuthis; species Doryteuthis pealeii. The sequence continues at coordinate 5,341,122 of CM042182.1, read as the reverse complement.
CTATGCCAAAAAGTGTGGATGGTCCAACACAAGCCTTCACCACTATAAACAAATCACTGTGTGGATGTTCATTGTATGAACACTCATACGTTGATCGACGGGAGAGTCCATCAAAGCTGAGTTAATCAACTTTTCCCTAAAGGCTTTTTTACTGTCCAGTTTAATGGCATGGAAATTATACTAAATTATTCCTTACTTTTAGGATTGAATTATGTTTGAAAAAAATCCGTTTTAATTGGTTCTAATTAGTTGTAATTTGCAATTAAGTAAAAAACTGACCAATCCCTTACTTTACTTTCTGCATATCCCTTTCTTCCCCTCTATGTATCTCTTGATTACATCCTCGTTATATAATGTTAGTTTCTCTGGAGAGTGGAAAGAGAGAGAGAGAGCTGGGAGAATTTGAAATGTATTTCTATGTTAAATTTCACAAGCAGCAACTGGTAACTAAAATTAGGTCAAATATTCCTTTTCTTAGAAAGCTTACAAAATGATTTTAAAGTTTTGTCCGGCCATATTTATTTATTCTTTTTAAAAATTTTATTCGCTTTGCTAACACCCTTTTCCCTAATTACAATTATCTACCCAGAGCTGAATGGGTGACCCAATGGATCACGTTTTGTCTAGTATATATATATATTGAAAGGATAAATAAATAAATAAAGGAAAATGTTGAATGGATAAAATTATTTTAATGAATTACCAACGTGTGTTTCGATTTGTTCATATACACATTTTATTCTATTTATTTATTTTAAATAATAACCCAAAAGAGTTGACATGCCATAAAATCCAAAAAAAAAAAGAAAAAGAAAGACAATTTTCTAATATATTTTTTTTATTCAAAAAAAAAAAAAAAAAAACGTAAAAGAAACAGGAAAAGTAAATTTTGATTTGTCATTTGAAAAAAAAAATTGAATAATTTTTTTCTTTTTTTGTTTATTTGTTCTTTTTTAACATTTTTTTTTCTCTCCAGCAAATCCTGCTAGCTTCAGTCATAAAAAAAAAAGAACTAGACTGATGGTTGATGAAAAGGGTACCATTTTGGAATGGAAATGAAGCTGGGTCATAGGGCAGGTTGATTTTTCACTTTTTAAAAAATATTGAATTCTCTCAGACAGCAAAAGTTGTGTGTTGGTATAATATTATTTACTAAGCTTAGCTTAGATGTGACACAAGGTCTGAAGTATGGGGCGCTCAGTGAGAATCGAACTCACTAACAATGGTCTGCAAATCTAGCTTGCTAAACCATTACACCACATGAGGTGCCCACTTTTTTATATATATAGTTATTTACTAAGCTTAGCTTAGATGTGGCACAAGGCCTGAAAATATGGGCGCGCCCAGTGAGAATCGAACTCACTAACATGGTCTGCAAATCTAGCTTGCTAACCATTACACCACATGAGGTGCCACTTTTTTTTATATATATAGTTATTTACTAAGCTTAGCTTAGATGTGGCACAAGGCCTGAAAATGGGGCGCCCAATGAGATTCGAAACTCACTAACAATGGTCTGCCAAATCTAGCTTGCTAACCATTAAACACAATGAGGTGCCCACTTTTTTTATATATATAGTTATTACTAAGCTAAGCTTAGATGTGGCACAAGGCTGAAAATAATGGGGCGCCCAATGAGATTCGAACTCACTACACAATGGTCTGCAAATCTAGCTTGCTAACCATTACAAGACATGTGAGGTGCCCTGTGTGCTGGTATAATGAGTACTGATACCAAAAATGAAATCTCTTACTTGCACCATTGTTTGTGGAAATAGAGGATTGTGTTGTATTATACATAAAAATCCGTTTTGCAACATTTAGCCTAGAAATTCGTTAGAAAATATAGCAATTCAGTATCTAAACTGAAAAAGTAGTCATTTTAACTCTTAACTCCTATACCACTCATTCCACCTGCCAGAAGTCACATTTGTTTTCCCTAAGCCAACCCAAATGGTAAGCCTGTGTTTACGATATAATATAAACATATTTAAGTAAGTCTTTGATTTAAGGAAATAACAGGTTAACTTTAAAAATGCAAAGAGGCCATTTTTTGATAAATCCTTAATAATCCAGCACACAAGGGCACTCACATGGTGTAAATGGTTAGGCAGGCATAGATCTCTGCCAGACCATTGTTAGTGGTTCGAATCTGCAATTGGGCGCCCACATATTCTTCAGGCTTGTGCCACTCTAAGGCTAACGCTTAGTAATAACTATATATATATAAAAAAGTGGCAGCCTCATGTGGTGTAATGGTTAGCAAGCATAGATTTGCAGACCATATGTTAGTGAGTTCGAATCTCAATTGGGCGCCCGCATATTTTCAGGCCTTGCTGTCCACATCTAAGCTCAACTTAGTAAATAACTAATATATATAAAAAGTGGCACCTCATGTGGTGTTATGGTAGCAAGCTAGATTTGCAGACCATGTTAGTGAGTTCGATTCTCACTGCGCCCATATTTTCAGGCTTGTGCCATGCATCCTAAGCCTAAGCTTAGTAAATAACTGATTATAATAAAAAGTGGCACCTCATGTGTGTACATGGTTAGCAAGCTAGATTTGGCGACCATTGTTAGTGAGTTCGATTCTCACTGGGTGCCGCATACTTCTAGACCTTGTTGCCACATCTAAGTAAGCTTAGTAAAATAATCAGTTATACAACAACAACTTTTGGCTGTCTGAGAGAATTCAATATTTTTAAAAAGTGAAAAATCAACCTGCCTACGACCCAGCTTCATTTCGCATTCCAAATGGTACCCTTTTCATCACCATCAGTGCTTGTTCTTTTTTTTTTGATGACTGAAGCTAGGCAGGACTTGCTGGAGAGAAAAAAAAATGTAAAAAAAGAACAATAAACAAAAAAGAAAAAATATTCAATTTTTTTTTTTTCAAAATGAAAAATCAAAAAAATTTTAAACTTTTTGCCTGTTTCTTTTCGTTTTTTTTTTTTTTTTTTGAATAAAAAATATATTAGAAAATTGTCTTCTTTTTCTTTTTTTTTCTGGATTTATGGCATGTCAACTCTTACTTGGGTTATTATTTAAAATAATAATAAATAGAATAAAATGTGTATATGTTAACAAATCGAAAACACGTTGGTAATTCCATTAAAATAATTTTATCCATGTCAACATTTTCCTTTATTTATTTATTTGATCCTTTCAATATATATATATACTGACAAAACGTGATCATTGGGTCACCCATCTCAGCTCTGGGTAGATAATTGTACTTAGGGAAAGGGTGTTAGCAAAAGCGAATAAAATTTTTAAAAACGAATAAATAAATATGGCAAGACTTTAAAAATCATTTTGTAAAGCTTTCTTAGAAAAGAGGAATATTTGACCTAATTTTAGTTACCAGTTGCTGCTTGTGAATTTAACATAGAATACATTTCAAATTCTCGCCCGTCTCTCTCTCTTCTCTTTCCACTCTCCAGAGAAACTAACATTATATAACGAGGATGTAATCAAGAGATACATAGAGGGAAGAAAGGGATATGCAGAAAGGTAAGGTAAGGGATTTGGTCAGTTTTTTTTACTTAATTGCAAATTACAAACTAATTGAACCAATTAAAACGGATTTTTTTCACAACAATAATCAATCCTAAAGCATAGGAATAATTTAAGTATAATTTCCATGCCATTAACACTGGAGCAGGTAAAAAAGCTTAGGGAAAAGTTGATTAACGATCGGCTTTGGATGGAACTCTCCCGTCGATCGACGTATGAGTGTTCATAGCAAGTGAACATCCACACAAGTTGATTTGTTTATAGTGGGTGGCTTGTGTTGGACCATCCAGCACTTTGTTTGCAAGGTCGATAAGAAAAGAATTGGGTGCATCAAGGGTTCCACAACCGCAATCAACGACTGACCTCAGAAATTTTGAATGTCAGAGTTATCCTCTCCTAGACTTGGTTACCTACCCAAGGCTGAAGGCCCAGTCTGTCCGTACTATTTTAATCCATAGCTGGAGGGAATTTTTGAATTCAGAGTTAGTCCTGCTCCTAGACTAGTTACCTACCAAGGCTGAAGGGCAGTCTGGTCTAACTATTTAACCCACGTAGCTGGAGGAGAATAATATGGATTATACCTTTCCGCAGGGTATTAGCGCATGTGAAATGCCAACAGCTTCGTCTAGGAATTGAACTCGAATCGACGAGTCCATTTTCCACGACTCTAACCATCTGCCCACATGCCTCAACTCAGCTTTAGTAATAATAAATACATAATAATAATAAAATAATTTTTAATAATAAGTATATAGACACTGGACTGCTGCGATCTGCCTAGAATACTCAGAAAGTCCGGAGACCTGAAGGAGACTTGCTATCAACTCAGAACTCCAGTGAAAGACATCCAGCTACACTGATGTGAAAAGCTAAAAAAGGAGTAAATAAACTAATAATAATGAATATGCGGCAAGTGAGATGAGACTGTAAACCATGTACTAGCGAATGTATGCAAACAGCAAAGNCTATCCGAAAAAAAAAATTGTTAAAGCCAAAAAAAACTTTAAGCCCCCCAAACAAAAAAAAAAGGGAGTACAAAACTAGACACGACTGGGTTGGGAAGGTGATCCACTGGAATTATGCAAAAAATTAAATTTTGACCATACAACAAAATGGTATATTGCATAAACCAGAATCTGTTCTTGAGAACGAAACGCATAAAATTCCTTGGGACTTTGAAATAAAAACGGATCACCTTATCCCAGCAAGGAGACCAGACCTAGTGTTGATAAACAATAAAAGAAAGAACTTGTCAACTGGTGGATTTTTGCAGTTCCAGCAGATCACAGGGTGAAGCTAAAGAAAATGAAAAAAAAAGGACAAATATCTGGACCTTGCCAGAGAACTAAAAAAAGTTATGGAATATGAATGTAAAGGTGATACCAATTGTAGTTGGTGCACTTGAACAGTCCCAAAAGGATTGGAAAAGGGTCTGGAATGTTTGGAAATCAGAGGAAGGGTTGAAACCATTCAGAACACTGCACTGCTCAATCTGCCAGAATACTCAGAAGAGTTCCTGGAGACCTGAGGAGACTTGTGTCACTCGACTCCAGTGAAAGACCATCAAGCTAACGCTGATGTGAAACTCAAAAGGAGTAAATAATAATAATAATATAATAATAATATAGATATGTACATTTATACACTTGTAAAATCGCTGAGGAGCTGAAAACAATCAAGTTCTATTGCAGGTGTCCTTGACAATTCTTACTTATCTCTAAGTAAAAAAAAAAAAAAAAAAAACTGTGTCGGTGTGTGTCTGTGGTCTGTGTGGGTGATTGGGTGGGGGTGGATTGTCCTTCCTTATTTTTTAATCTCCTCTTAGTCAACCTTGGCTGAAAAAAAAATTGCCCAGAATGTTCAAGGCTTCACCATTCGATAGATAATATTTTTTTATCAACAAAATTCAACATCACGATTTTACTGGCACACGCCTTCATTAACACTAGAAGGCTACCCGGCGTTGCCATGGTGAGGGTGGGTAAAAAAAGATTCATTATTACTGAATAATGAGGTTGGATCCTCACAGAATGCTCCATTAAGTCCCTATGTAAAAAAAAATAAAGTTAAATGGTGAGCTGCACAAATGTGGCTTTTTAGTCCAGCTGAAGTCTTGCACACTTCCCTCAATTCACAACAAGTTATTCCAGGAGCAAGGGTAGTTTATTGGTCCATTTCGCCAATGCACAGTTTGGTGACTCATCAGACAGCTCAGCTCATACACAGGAATCCACACTGTTTCACAGAGTAGACCATTTGAAGCCCTTGTCGTCTACTGTTTTATGAACGTTCCCCCCTTGCGAAATTCTTTGAAGTTCTTTTTAACTTTTTTTCGTTTCTCTTTATCAAGCAAATTGCAATACTCGAACACGATTTGTTGCCATCAAGGCAGTGGCTGAGGGTCTCATGTCCTGAGAATGATTAAACTCTATCGATGGTGAGGTTCCAGTTCTAGAGGTCTGGGGAATGTCGAGCACCCTTTCGTCACCATTGCTCAGTTCCACTCTGACCCGGATGGCAGTACTGTTAGGGTCCCCATCTTATAGGTTACAATAGTAAAATGTGTTTTAATAAAGAAAAAATTGAGTTTGAATAATTTTCTGCCTAACTATCGCTAAACATTCTTTCAAACTTTACGGCATTAAATTACCCATCAAGGTTTGATATGCCGTAACTACAAACAATCTATTGTCAAAATCAAGAAAAATCTTTGAACAAAAAAAAGACATAACAATAAATTTGACCATTCTCACAACCTAACACTTGGCAGAAAATACCTGGATGTATATATCTGCGTTATTCGGACTACTGTCCTCATCTTCATTGTAACAACGTTTCTTGCCGATGTGCCCTCCGGCCTTCTTCAGGTATTTCTTGGTCGACTCAGGACCTTCTTTGGACAGATGTCCTTATGGATAAGGAGGTTAGGTTAAGGCAGTTCTAAGTGTCTCTAGACTGCAGGTTCAATCCTGGTCAAGGGCAGCAGTAACATAGAATAATAATTAACACAGATTGCCTATACCCACACTATGGTTAGCGGAATGAGAACAGGAACCACCGATGGACTGAATAAAGGGTTAGGTTTAAGTTCCATATGATGGCGTCACGATTATGACAAGAAGGTTCCTGATTATGACAAGAAGGTTCCAAGTCGAAAAGAAGGTTCCTGAGTCCAACAAGAAATACCTGTAGAAGACGCGAGGGCCACATTGGCCGAAACGTTGTAAGCAGATAACAATGAAGATGAGGACAATAGTCGAATATCGCAGATAATACTATCATCAAAGCTTCATCTCAACATTTAGGGAAACCCTGGATGGGTTGACATGCCATTAAAATCAATCAATCAATCAACCATAAACCATTTTTATTCTCTATTAATCATGGAGGATTCCGCTTCCGGTTTTTGTCTGTAACAAAATCTACGTCACTGCTTACATCAACATTACCGCAAAATCGTCATAACATAGAATAAATACATTAGACAGTCCTCATCCAACTGCAGCACTATTGGGATCGGCTAGAATACTCAGAGTCCTGGAGCCTGAGAGACTTGCTGTCATTCAGGCTCCAGTGACCACCAGCTATGTCAGGTGTGGAAAAGTATGTTCTATTAATAATGGAGATTCGCTTCTGGTTTTTGTCTGTAACAAAAATTACGTCACTGCTTACGTCACATTACCCAAAATCGTCATGACAATAGAATAAAATTTATTACGAATTTTTGCATGTTCAAATTTTTAAGTGTATTTATTCAATAAATACACTCAAAATTTGAACATGCAGCATTAGAACAGCTCTCGTTGTTTATTAAAACAGTTTTTAATAATAACATGACTGGTATTATATATCTATATATAGTTTGTTTTATTTTAATACATATTTAAAGTTTACATTTAAATTGTTTTAATTTTTTATATCGTTAATTAATTTTAACCAGGTCTAGGAGAGGATAACTCTGAATTCAAAATTCCTGAAGTCGGTCGTTGATTGGGTTTGTGGCAACCCTTGATGCACCAATTCTTTCTTATCGACTGTGCCAAAAAGTGTGGATGGTCCAACACAAGCCTTCACCACTATAAACAAATCACTGTGTGGATGTTCATTGTATGAACACTCATACGTCGATCGACGGGAGAGTCCATCAAAGCTGAGTTAATCAACTTTTCCCTAAAGGCTTTTTTACTGTCCAGTTTAATGGCATGGAAATTATACTAAATTATTCCTTACTTTTAGGATTGAATTATGTTTGAAAAAAATCCGTTTTAATTGGTTCTAATTAGTTGTAATTTGCAATTAAGTAAAAAACTGACCAATCCCTTACTTACTTTCTGCATATCCCTTTCTTCCCCTCTATGTATCTCTTGATTACATCCTCGTTATATAATGTTAGTTTCTCTGGAGAGTGGAAAGAGAGAGAGAGAGAGACGGGAGAATTTGAAATGTATTTCTATGTTAAATTTCACAAGCAGCAACTGGTAACTAAAATTAGGTCAAATATTCCTTTTCTTAGAAAGCTTACAAAATGATTTTAAAGTTTTGTCCGGCCATATTTATTTATTCTTTTTAAAAATTTTATTCGCTTTGCTAACACCCTTTTCCCTAATTACAATTATCTACCCAGAGCTGAATGGGTGACCCAATGGATCACGTTTTGTCTAGTATATATATATATTGAAAGGATAAATAAATAAATAAAGGAAAATGTTGAATGGATAAAATTATTTTAATGAATTACCAACGTGTGTTTCGATTTGTTCATATACACATTTTATTCTATTTATTATTATTTTAAATAATAACCCAATAAGAGTTGACATGCCATAAAATCCAAAAAAAAAAAAAAAAAGAAAGACAATTTTCTAATATATTTTTTTTATTCAAAAAAAAAAAAAAAAACGTAAAAGAAACAGGAAAAGTAAATTTTGATTTGTCATTTGAAAAAAAAAAATTGAATAATTTTTTCTTTTTTTGTTTATTTGTTCTTTTTTAACATTTTTTTTTCTCTCCAGCAAGTCCTGCTAGCTTCAGTCATAAAAAAAAAGAACAAGACTGATGGTTGATGAAAAGGGTACCATTTTGGAATGGAAATGAAGCTGGGTCGTAGGGCAGGTTGATTTTTCACTTTTTAAAAAATATTGAATTCTCTCAGACAGCAAAAGTTGTGTGTTGGTATAATATTATTTACTAAGCTTAGCTTAGATGTGGCACAAGGTCTGAAGTATGGGGCACCCAGTGAGAATCGAACTCACTAACAATGGTCTGCAAATCTAGCTTGCTAACCATTACGAGGTGCTTATTTACTAAGCTTAGCTTAATGTGGCACAAGGCCTGAGTGAGAATCGAACTCACTAACAATGGTCTGCAAATCTAGCTTGCTAACCATTACACCACATGAGGTACTTTTTATATATATAGTTATTTACTAAGCTTAGCTTAGATGTGGCACAAGGCCTGAAAATATGTTTCGAACTCACTAACAATGGTCTGCAAATCTAGCTTGCTAACCATACACCACATGAGGTGCCCACTTGTTATTTACTAAGCTTAGCTTAGATGTGGCACAAGGCCTGAAAATATGGGGCGCCCAATGAGATTCGAACTCACTAACAATGGTCTGCAAATCTAGCTTGCTAACCATTACACCATGTGAGGTGCCCTGTGTGCTGGTATAATGAGTACTGATACCAAAAATGAAATCTCTTACTTGCACCATTGTTTGTGGAAATAGAATTAAAGATTGTTGGTTAAAATACACTAAAAATCCTTTTGCAACATTTAGCCTAGAAATTCGTTAGAAAATATAGCAATTTCAGTATCTAAAACTGAAAAAGTAGTCATTTTAACTCTTAACATCCTATACCACCTCATTCCACCTGGCCAGAAGTCACATTTGTTTTCCTAAGCCAACCCAAATGGTAGCCTTTGTTTAGATATAATATTAAACATATTTAGAAGTCTTTGATTTAAAGGAAATAACAGGTAACTTTAAATGAAAAGGCCATTTTTTGATAAATCCTTATAGGAATGGGGATCTGGACTTTGAAAGCCTTTGTTTAAATGTAATATTAAACATATCTAGAAGTCTTTGATTTAAGGGAAATAATAGGTAACTTTAAATGAAAAGGCCATTTTTAGCCATTTTTTGATAAATCCTTATAGGAATGAGGATCTGGACTTTGAAAGCCTTTGTTTAAATGTAATATTAAACATATCTAGAAGTCTTTGATTTAAGGGAAATAACAGGTAACTTTAAATGAAAAGGCCATTTTTTGATAAATCCTTATAGGAATGGGATCTGGACTTGAAAGCCTTTGTTTAAATGTAATATTAAACATATCTAGAAGTCTTTGATTTAAGGGAAATAACAGGTAACTTTAAATGAAAAGGCCATTTTTAGCCATTTTTTAATAAATCCTTATAGGAATGGGGCTCTGGACTTTGAAAGCCTTTGTTTAAATGTAATATTAAACATATCTAGAAGTCTTTGATTTAAGGGAAATAACAGGTAACTTTAAATGAAAAGGCCATTTTTAGCCATTTTTTAATAAATCCTTATAGGAATGGGGCTCTGGACTTTGAAAGCCTTTGTTTAAATGTAATATTAAACATATTAGAAGTCTTTGATTTAAGGGAAATAACAGGTAACTTTAAATGAAAAGGCCATTTTTAGCCATTTTTTAATAAATCCTTATAGGAATGGGGCTCTGGACTTTGAAAGCCTTTGTTTAAATGTAATATTAAACATATCTAGAAGTCTTTGATTTAAGGAAATAACAGGTAACTTTAAATGAAAAGGCCATTTTTAGCCATTTTTTAAAAATCCTTATAGAATGGGGCTCTGGACTTTGAAAGCCTTTGTTTAAATGTAATATTAAACATATTAGAAGTCTTTGATTTAAGGGAAATAACAGGTAACTTTAAATGAAAAGGCCATTTTTAGCCATTTTTAATAAATCCTTATAGGAATGGGGCTCTGGACTTTGAAAGCCTTTGTTTAAATGTAATATTAAACATATTAGAAGTCTTTGATTTAGGGAAATAACAGGTAACTTTAAATGAAAAGGCCATTTTTAGCCATTTTTAATAAATCCTTATAGGAATGGGGCTCTGGACTTTGAAAGCCTTTGTTTAAATGTAATATTAAACATATTAGAAGTCTTTGATTTAAGGGAAATAACAGGTAACTTTAAATGAAAAGGCCATTTTTAGCCATTTTTGATAAATCCTTATAGGAATGGGGCTCTGGACTTTGAAAGCCTTTGTTTAAATGTAATATTAAACATATCTAGAAGTCTTTGATTTAAGGGAAATAACAGGTAACTTTAAATGAAAAGGCCATTTTTAGCCATTTTTTAATAAATCCTTATAAGAATGGGGCTCTGGACTTTGAAAGCCTTTGTTTAAATGTAATATTAAACATATCTAGAAGTCTTTGATTTAAGGAAATAACAGGTAACTTTAAATGAAAAGGCCATTTTTAGCCATTTTTTAATAAATCCTTATAAGAATGGGGCTCTGGACTTTGAAAGCCTTTGTTTAAATGTAATATTAAACATATCTAGAAGTCTTTGATTTAAGGGAAATAACAGGTAACTTTAAATGAAAATACCATTTTTAGCATTTTTGATAGATCCTTATAGGAATGGAACTCTGGACTTAAAAAATTCTCAACAGGATGTTAAGAGTTAAATGAAACAAATAAAATAATATGAGTAGAATTCAAATTGAAAATACCCCCCCTTCATTGCCAACACCTCTGATGTGCTGCTTTTTACCTTATTAATTAAGCTGTAAGAGGGATAATATTTTAAAAGATTGAAATCTATTTCCTCAGACGAAGGCAAAATTTTGAAGAGAAATATTTTGTGTGGTAATTCTTTGTGTTAATTTACAACTTTTGCCACATGGGAGATGTTACAGTTCCAAAATCAACCTACCCTATTGGATAGAGACCAGCTCATAGCAGCAGATTAACAGACTGATGCCAGAAATTTTGAGTTTCGTTGGAATTTTTCTAAGTAATGTCCAAAATATTACCATATCGCAAAATAGTTCTTATTTTGGGACAGATGTAGCACAATTCATTATTTCGGACCATATGATCTTTAGGCACCCCTTTTGCTTTGCTGATTCATAAGTACATTTTTTTTCATTTACGCCATTCAACATCCGGTTGTTTGTTAGGGGTTAGGGTTAAGGGTTAGGGTTAGGATTAGTGGTTAGCTTTATAATTAAAAAAAAAAACTCTAAAAATCGTCTGTTAACAAACAACCAGATGTTGACGGTGTAAATGAAAAAAATGTACTTATGAATCAGCAAAGCAAAAGGGGTGCCTAAAGGTCATATGGTACATTATTACTTCTATCTCTGTCCCATAATAATTGTTACACATACATATATGTTTTATACACTAAATGTAACAATTATTTTGGGACAGATGTTGTAAAGTTCATTATTTCTTTATCTCTGTCCCATAATAGTTGTTTACACATACATATATGTTTTATATACTAAATGTACCAACTATTATGGGACAAATATATATAAATGCACACTCAGTCACTGTAAACAAATCCGATTGGACGCTATAGGCAAAAAATTACAAAATGATAAACAAAGGTTAAAGATGCAACAAAAGAAGGTTTTATGCACGGGTCATTAAAAAAAGGAAAAACAAACAAAAAAAAAACACCAAAAACACCCCAGAAAAAACAGTAAAGAATAAAAAAAAAAAAACGTATGATGGAAAATATAAAATAACAGTTGAACTGTGACCTTTTGTGGCAATATTATCAACAAAAAAAAAAAAAAAAAAAAAAAGGGTGTAACTGCCACTAAACTAACCAGTTAATTATATCTTATTATTATATATCTTATTTTTATATACAGGGTGTCCACAAAGTCTTGAAACAGTTTCAAAATTGAACATTTAATAACTCACATTGCACGAATGATAAAATCTTTTAGAAAAAACATAAAAGTTCAATTCTTGAAATTTTATTATATATGTACTAGTTGATTATTGCACTTTAACATGACCGCAATCTTTGTTGATATATTTTCAACCTGTAGCAGAACTTTATGGACACCCTGTAGTTATTTTGGTAATCAGAACATCATGAGTAACCTCACCTTGTTTCTTTCACTTTGAGGAAGCTGTCTGTTTTGGTTGGCCATTTTCATTTCACTGTAATCAATACAACTGCATGATTTAAAACGAAATATATAAAATGTATTCTTAATAACAATTAAGTTCATTTCAAATAACGCACAAGCACAATTAAGAACACATTTATGATATTTTCGTGTTAAAACATTCAGTTGTATTGATTCAAACAAATTCGTATTTTTAGTGTAGATTTACGGTGAAATGAAAATGGTTGACCAAAACAGATGACTTCCTCAAAGTGAAAGAAACAAGGGGAGGTTAATCTCATTTATTTAGGTTCAGATTACCGTTACTTTTTGTTTATAAAGTTAACTACAACCACAGTATCCAATTTAGAGTAGTTTAATGAGTTTTAATAATCACATTTTGCACCGACCATTAGTTTCAGCGGTCTAGGAATCCCTAACCGGAAAGTGGTAAGGGGAAGTCACTTACAAACCCTTTTAGTTTACGCCACTGGTCGGGGCAGGTGACACAGTAAGCAGTTCTCCCATTTCTTTAAAAAGTATTTGCGGTTATCCTTTTATTGAATGTTATTTGTTTCTTCTTTGTAAAGTTTCACGGTGTTTATTAAAATAAACTTGATGACATCAATACAGAAGCCTCATGGTGTAATATATTGTCTGATCAGTGCACCCATGGACCAGGCTGAATAGGAAGTGCATTGGGGTCAGGTGCAGCCTGGAAACGAAAACTGGATGTGGCCCTGACCTGACCTTTTGCACCTGGAAATGCAGGTGAATATTTGAGATGATTTCAGTGCAGAAATCTGTAGGCGTAGCCCATAGCCAATGAAAACAGCCTGCGTGGGCAAAGAGGCGTGTCTACAGAAAAAACTGCGTAGGTGTCACGAACAAATAGGCGTGACACCGGGGGTCAGACTACAATAAAAGAAACCCGTCGATTAGACAGACGATGATCAGGTTCGAGATCAATTGAAGAGAACTCCTGAAGGCTCCACATTGCGTAACCCTGCCAACGACTCTCAGCTGTACACAACCGGGAAAAATAAACATCTCACCTTACATTTTCCTGAATACGAGTGTTTGTGTTCTTTGACGGGTCCAGTGTGTAACAATGGGACACATGAGGCTTCTGTATTGATGTTATCAAGTTTATTTTAATAAACACCGTGAAACTTTACAAATGTAGCGACTCTTATGGAATGGGCTACTTTGAAGACCAGTGGCAGTAAAAAAGGGGACCTGGTAAAGAATGTTTTAATTGTGAAAGTAGATAGTAGATCAGGCCAGCGGTATAACGTGCAGACAACACTGGGTAGCCATTTCTAGTTATATTATAAAAGATACTTCCATATGGGAACTAATATTTAAAAAAAAAAGATCCTGAATATATTTTTAAAGAAAAATGGTTATTTTTAAAACTATTTTGCAATGTAGTATTTTTGTTTGTTTTTGTGACAACAAAAATATAGCATATTCCAGTCAAGTTGTGCGAATAGTCAAGGTAAGAATTAAATCTAAAAATTGTTGAATGAAAACTATATTTCTAGTGTTATCTTTGTCCCATAATAATTGATACATTTAATGTGTGAAATTTATACACAAATGTAACGTCTCTTATGGAATGGGCTAGTGTTATTTCTGTCCCATAATAATTGATACATTTAGTGTGTGAAATTTATACACAAATGTAACGTCTCTTATGGAATGGGCGAACTGAATTAAAACTATATTTCTAGTGTTATTTCTGTCCCATAATAATTGATACATTTAATGTGTGAAATTTATACACAAATGTAGCGTCTCTTATGGAATGGGTTAATTGAATTAAAACTATATTTCTAGTGTTATTTCTGTCCCATAATAATTGATACATTTAATGTGTGAAATTTATACACAAATGTAGCGTCTCTTATGGAATGGGCTAGTGTTATTTCTGTCCCATAATAATTGATACATTTAATGTGTGAAATTTATACACAAATGTAGCGTCTCTTATGGAATGGGCTAGTGTTATTTCTGTCCCATAATAATTGATACATTTAATGTGTGAAATTTATACACAAATGTAGCATCTATTATGGAATGGGCTAGTGTTATTTCTGTTCCATAATAATTGATACATTTAATGTGTGAAATTTATACACAAATGTAGCGTCTCTTATGGAATGGGCTAGTGTTATTTCTGTCCCATAATAATTGATACATTTAATGTGTGAAATTTATACACAAATGTAGCGTCTCTTATGGAATGGGCTAGTGTTATTCATTTAATGTCACAAATGTAGCGTCTCTTATGGAATGGGCTACTGTCCATAATAATTGATACATTTAATGTGTGAAATTTATACACAAATGTAGCGTCTCTTATGGAATGGGCTAGTGTTATTTCTGTCCCATAATAATTGATACATTTAATGTGTGAAATTTATACACAAATGTAGCATCTCTTATGGAATGGCTAGTGTTATTTCTGTCCATAATAATTGATACATTTAATGTGTCTAGTGTTAATAATAATTGATACATTTAATGTGTGAAATTTATACACAAATGTAGCGTCTCTTATGGAATGGGCTAGTGTTATTTCTGTCCCATAATAATTGATACATTTAATGTGTGAAATTTATACACAAATGTAGCATCTCTTATGGAATGTTTAGTGTTATTTCTGTCCCATAATAATTGATACATTTAATGTGTGAAATTTATACACAAATGTAGCATCTCTTATGGAATGGTTTAGTGTTATTTCTGTCCCATAATAATTGATACATTTAATGTGTGAAATTTATACACAAATGTATCAGCTCTAATTAAATCAAACTTAACAGACCTAAATTCCACCATCGTATGTCACCCTGCCGAAAGAAAAAAAATACCAAAAATCAGGCAATTCAACCGAATTCAATGACATTTTCAGTGTTGATATATTAATGAATAAAAGATATAATGCACCAGTTATTTTATTTAAAAACTTATATTTTTTCAGGTCAGTTAACTTTATACCACATATCTTTGAGGCGTGACACAGATTCTCAACGATACATGGTATAAAGTTCATCATTAAGGCATACCAACAGTATGGATTCCCTTGACACTCTCTTACTATCAATCCCTATCAGTCATTACTCTTGGCCAGTCCTCTAGCCAAGCATAACGACGAAATTTCTCACATCTTAAATTTGCTTGACCAATTTATGTAAGTCACATATTACAATTAATTATATATATATATATATATATATAATGTATATCATAATTAATTATAATTAAAAATATATTAAATTGTTTATAATTTTTCCTATAATTAGACCAAATAACAGTAAGACTTGCAAATCATACTCAAAATCCCATGATATTACAGGGTGACCCAGAAAAAACAGAACCCAAATTATTTATTTATTTTCCCATTAAACTAACCCTAAACCCCAACTCTACCCCCACCCCTAATTAAAATTAACAGTTTTATTACAAAATTTGTGGATTCAATTTTTTCTGGGTCACCCTGTATACAGGTTGATCCAGAAAAAAAACAGAACCCAAATTATTTATTTTCCCATTAAATTAACCCTAAACCCCCCTAGTTAAAATTAAGTTTATTTCATTTGTGGGTTCTGTTTTTTCTGGGTCATGTAATTTTGAGTATGATTTTCAAGTTTTACCCAAATAACTATTCCTACTCTGTCCCATTGAACTGGAATTACACTATTCATAACAATGTTTTTTTTTGTTTTGTTTCTTTACAAATTCCCAAAAATGTTCACTAGTTTGATAACTTGATCATAACACATTGGGAATATAACAAGGGGAGATAACTCGGAGGGAATTTCAGGGAACTACAGACTACTGTAACTCGATTGCACGTATTGCTAAATACGTTGCTTAACAAGGAAGGAATATGAAGAACAAGGGAGACAACTCGTATTGCTAAATAGGTTATAGCAATATTTATACTTACCTGTCTAACTAATGCAATCATACTCAAGATATTAGTTATACAGGTAAATATAGATATCTCATAAAACAGGGGTTTTACTTAAAAAAAACAAACAACAAACCCTCAGTTGCTTAACAAGGAAAGAATATGAAGAACAAGGGGACAACTCGGTGATTTTAAGGGAAAGGGGGAGTAAATAGGATACAAAACTGACTTTGAAACTAAAGCTGATCTCGATTTAAAATTTAAAGAACGCCGTGTCGTTTAGCGCCTGCTCTCTTCCGGTCTAACGAGAGAGAGAGAGAGAGAGAGAGAGAGAGAGAGAGAGAGAGAGAGAGAGAGAGAGTACAAATAGTTCACTTAAAAGGCATCACTTTTCAACAAGAGATAAAATAACGTTTCAAAGATGAGATTCAATTTCCATTAGAGAGAGAAAAAGCAGATATTTTTTTGTGATCAACTTGAGAACAATAGGGATGTCCAACCTGCCGTGTCAAATTTACCCTTACCTCTATATTTGATACTTAGGGAGGATCAAAGTGTAGTATCTGTTCCAGATTCTATGCTTTGACCCTTGCCTTCCATGCCCGGCCTCGGCTGGGGGTCCAGTGTGCTTCGGCCTCTGGACCGGTAAAGTACAATTAATGGCATCGTTCCAGAGGGACCATCCCCCTGGATCGATGCAATTTTTATGTGCCCACGTAAAAACGAGACCTTGTGTCCAGCCCTCATAAGTGGGATGAGCAGGCAAATACCCTTACCTCTATATTTGAAACAATGAAACTTGAATAAAGGTTAATATTATCTTCAAAATTTTTGGACCATTCAAGAGGAGAAACATTAAAATATACTCCTGATGACTTAAAAAAAATTTTTCAGCTATAATGAAAATTACGAACAAAAAATTTTCAGCTATAATGAAAATTATGAACAAAAACAATATTTACATATTCGCACCATTAAATCAATTGAAATTTAACAGAGGCTTTTAAAAAAAAGTTCTATGAAAAAATCAACTAATTGTCAAAGCACTAGTGAAAAGGGGATAGACTCCCTTGCTGATTGGTTGATACTGACTTTAGGCCACCCCAACGACGTTACTTAAGTTTCAAATATACTGTGTGTGTGTGGGGGGAGTTAAATTTGACACGGCAGATTGAACATCCCTAGAGAATAGAGACATAAATTGGGGGGTCAGTTTCATATAATTCTTTAGTATTAAACTGATCCCCCATTTTATTTACATTTGTGAAATTATCATGCATGTATTTCCTGATCATAGATTATATCCATGGTTATAAACAGCTTTTAAGAAGGGACATAAAGTGGGGGATCGGTTTCGTATTATTTTTTATTTTAAACTGATCCCCCATTTCATTTAGTTTTAAATAAAGTGTTTGGAATTGACAGATTTGAAAAAAGATTAACAATTAAATGAATTTAAAGTGAGGGATCGGTTTTGTATTATTTTTTATTGTTAAACTGATCCCCCATTTCATGATTTCCAATTTTAACAGCATTTGTATAAAAAAAAAAAAAAAAAGAAAAAAAAAAAAAAAAAAAAAAGCAACCTAGAAATATCTGAAATTTTTTAAAGAAACACATTTTTTCTTTCATTTAAAAAAAAATTTGTTTGTTTTTTTTTCTTTTTCAAATTTTTTCTTTCTTCAGTGATCTAACAGAAACCGGTGCTTTCAACATGACTTGACTTAAAGTCTCCGAAAATTTAACATAAAACTAGTTGAGAAAAGACTTGGGTGGGTGGGAAATATCGCTTTCATATCGCATTAACTTTTTGGGAAAAACGTCTTCAAACAGCTAGGGAGTTTAATAGCACTGCAGGTTGGATTTTCAGCAGGCACAGATTAGCGTTTTGTTTAGGGATGGAGCCCAGAACGCATTTATGCGATATGCACCCACATTTTTTTACGTCTCCCAAAATACAACATGTGGAAGGTGAATCAATTTGTAATTACTGTAAATCCTCGAGTATAATCCGCACTTTTTCCCCAAAGTGCGTACTATATACGGAGTTAAAAATGAAAATTATTTTCTAAACAATGTCCGAGTCTCTATTTACTGTCCGGCAATGTTTATTCAGATGCATTTTTTTCAGAGGTACAGCTTCCTAAAAAACCCTGTGTTTTATACTCAAGGGCGTATTATACACAAAGGTGGCCTATACTCAGGATTTACGGTAATTAACACATTTCAATTACCGTTGTAGCGTTAGTTTGTATTCGCCTAGTGGAGTTGTCTGCCCTTTTTAGTTTGATGATGCCCACCAGGGGCACCACCAGTATTTAAGTGCCGGTTTCAAATCCTTTCGGCCTCTTTATAGTTTCAGCAACTACGAGCCACATGGGGTAGATTCTATCTTAACCCTCTCGTGGGGCTCCGCCCCCCTTACATTACTGTAAGTCCTCACAGCATGAACTATTCCTAGTCTCATGTCTGTGCCTTTTATTGTATATCTGTATCATTCATGAATGTGTCTATCTTTATTTGTGTACCTCTTTTTATATGTACTCTTTATTATGAACGTTGTATCTACTGTTATCCATGTGCTGTGTTATTAAATGTTTGTCTATTAACCTTTGTCGGAGTTATTTGTATCCAAAGTATGTATAACTTTACACCTACGTTACACCGTAAATCCTGAGTATAGTCCACCTTTGTGTATAATACACCCTTGAGTATAATACACAGGGGATTTTTAGGAAGCTGTACCTCTGAAAAAAAAAATGTGTCTGAATAAACATTGCCGGACAGTAAATAGAGACTCGGACATTGCTTAGAAAATATTTTTCCCTAGTGCGTACTATATATGAGGTTAAAAATGAAAAATATTTTCTAAGCAATGTCCGAGTCTCTATTTGCTGTCCGGCAATGTTTATTCAGACACATTTTTTTCAGAGGTACAGCTTCCTAAAAAAACCCTGCGTATTAAACTCAAGGGCGGACTATACTCAGGATTTACGGTAATTGAAATGTGTTAAGAATGACAACGGTAAAGTTTGTAAAAAAAAATATGAAAAAACATGGAACAGGAAAAAATATTTGAAATATTTGAACAAATCCCAATATGGCAGCCAGGAAAAATCAAAATCTTCTGAATACAATCACTGGATTTTCTAGGATTAACAACGTTTTTTAATGCAAGAATAAAAAATTAAAAAATACCTTAAGGAAACACCTTTTTCTTCTTTTTTCTTTCATTTTTTTTTTTTTTAATTCTTGTTTCATTTTTTTAAAATTTTTTCTAATTTTTTTTTTTTTCACATTTTTTTCTTTTCTCATTTTTTTTTTCTCCAAAAGATGAAAAAAATGGAAAAATATGGAAGAGGGAAAAAGATATTTAAAAACCAAACAATCAGTAGCAATAAAAAATTGTTCAACAAATTCCAATATGGCCGAAGGGAAAACCAAAATCTGACGATTATACAACCACTGGATTTTCAAGGATTAACGAACACGTCTTTTAATGCAGGGGGAAAAAAAACAAAAAACATAAAAAAAACAAACAAAATCACCTTAAAGAAACACTTTCATTTTTTTTTTTTTAAATTTTTTCTTTTCTCATTTTCTTTTTTTCAAAGATGAAAAAATGGGTAATTTATGAGGAAGTGCGTCTGGTCTCCTGCCTCAAGAGTTGCTGCCCGGTGACTATTAAAATAACGACCCAGCTCAGTCTATTCAAAACTATCCATCTATCTATCTATCTCAAATTGTCATATTTATCAATATTACTTTAAATACTAAGATTTTTTTTTATTCATGTTTGTTTAATGTCTTGTTTTTAATTTAAATAAACAAGAATTACGACAAAAAAGCGACCCCCCCCAAAATACATTTACTTGTCGAAAATATCTATCTATCTTCATTTGTTCATATCTATCTATATTATTTTGTTTGTTTATCTATCTATCTATCTCAGTCTATTCAAAACTATATATCCATCTTCATATCTAAACAAGAATTACAACAAATTACGATAAATAAACAAGAATTATGACGAGCTGTGGTTGTTATTTTGATAGTCACCGGGTAGCGGTCTTTGAGGCGGGAGACCGGGACTCACTTCCTCATAAATTACCAAAAAATGTTTTTCCATTTTTTTATAGTAGAGAAAAAATACTTTAGAACCAAACAATCATGAAATAATTTTTCCTCTTTTTTTCCAGTTTTTTTCATCTTTGAAATAAAGAAAATGAGAAAAGTTAAAAAAAGTGAAAAAGAAAAAATTGTCTGAACAAATTCCAATATGGCCGCCAGGATAACCAAAATCTGCTGATTACAACCACTGGATTTTCTATGATTAACGAATATGTATTTTGATGATGCAGGGGGGAAAAAAACAAACCTAAAAAACAACTTTTTTTCTTTCATTTTTTTCTTTTTTTTAAATTCTTGTTTCATTTTTTTTTTTTTTCAATTTTTTTTTTGTCACATTTTTTTTTTTTTTCCAAAGATGAAAAAAAATGGAAGAGAAAAAATTATTTCCGAACCAAACAAATTTGTTTTTTAAATATTTTTTCATCTTCCATGTTTTTTCATCTTTGGAAAAAAGAAAAAGGGAAAAGTAAAAAAATGTGAAAAAGAAAAAATTATTTGAACAAATTCCAATATGGCTGCCGGGAAAACTAAAGTCTGCCGAATACAACCACTGGATTTTCTATGATTAACGAACGTCTTTTAATAATGCAAGAAAAAAAAAAAAATTGGCACCACCATTTTATTAATGGAAATTCATTTCTTTTACATAATTTCATGGAACGGCAACCAATTATTTAAAAAAAAAGAATAACAAAAAAAAAAAAAAAAAGGAAGAAAAAAAAAAACAAACCAAACATCTTTTTAGAGAAAATAGATTGTATCTTGTTTCGAAAAACCAGCAGACAGCAAGAAATATTTCAGAAATGATTTTCTTTGACAAATGAAGTTAAATGAACGGTTAATGTGGAGGCCGAGTTGTAGAACCATTTGATTTAAAAAAGAAAAAAAGGGGAGAAGATTTCGTACAAGTTAAAAAATGTGGACCTTTAGAAGATGGGAATTAATAAAAGATGAACAAAAGAACCGAAATCCTGAAAATGGAAATTTTTCTTTTTCTTTTTGAAATTCAGTTGGGTATCAAGATGAAAAAGAAAAAGGGGGAAGTTTTGGTACAAGTTAAAAAATGTGGACCTTTAGAAGATGGGAATTGATAAAAAAAGGACAAAAGAACCGAAATCCTGAAAATGGAATTTTTTTTTCTTTTTGAAATACAGTTGGGTATCAATATAAAAAAAAAAACCCAAAAAACTTTTTGTACAAGTTAAAAAATGTGGACCTTCAGAAGATGGGACAGAAATTTCTTCCATATTTAAAGTTGCAGCCAAAAGTGTTTTCAGAACGGCCTGCTTAAGATTTCAATTTCTTATAAAAAAAAAAAATTTTTCTGAAGAAAAAATAAATTCAACTTTTTCAATATTTCTAAGTTAGATACTTACACATTATTCTAACGTGGTTCTTTGGAACCTTTGTCCAGTGGCTTCAGCCCCTGAACCGGTAAGGAATATAATAAAATGTGTTCTTGATTGTGCTTGTGCATTATTTGAAATGAACTTGTTATTAAGAACACATTTTATGATGTTTTCGTGTTAAAACATGCAGTTGTATTGATTTCGAACAAATTCATATTTTCAATATAGATTTACGGCGAAATGAAAATGGCTGACCAAAACATAAGGCTTCCTCAAAGTGAAAGAAACAAGGGGAGGTTACTCTCATTTATGTAGCTAATGTTCAAGATTACCGCTTACAATATCCATTTAAGTACTGAACAGGCTACTTAATTTCAGTGATCTTCTACGATAGAAGTTAAAAGTTTACACCTTGAAGCCTTGATACAGAATTTAAAAATCTCTGAGACTTCATGTGAACTGCAACAAACGCTAGGTTATGACCCTTTCTTTACAGAAAAACACTATTCTCCTATTTTCGAAAAAATCATCCACACCTTACCCACACAACACTTCTTCCATCTCAAGACCCAATAAAGGTTTGCTAAAGCCGAAAAGGTATTTACCTTGCATCCCTTGCCGAAGCTCATGGGATGGCGGTGCAAAAAATGGGTCAATCCTGTTGGTATTCCCCTCAAGGGAGGCGCCTCAGGCACTGGGCAATAAACCAAGCCCTGCCCCTTTAAATCAAGGGGGCAGGTCCCTTAGGATCATGCCGTTAATTTTATTAACAGACCCCACACCGAAGAGCAGGTTGTTAATGTGTTTAATTATTGAGACTCTTATAGAAAAATTTGAAAATTGTAGGAGTAAAATATATTTTGCACGGATTTCATGAAATGAAATAAGGTGGGGTTTGACCTAGTAAAGAAAAAAATATTTCCCAATAAATTTTTAGGAAAAAACTATTTTAAACATAAATTCATCTAAAGGTAAATAAGTATTATGTAATGATGTAGTTTTGGTTATAGACCAAAAATGAGACAGAATCATTAATAGATAAAGGTTCTTGACCCCTGAATATTAATCTTAATCCGACGAATATTTTTTTCTGGAATTTTGAAGTTCATGCCTGTTGCATCAGCTTAAAAAATATTTTGGAATGAAAAAAAAAAAAAAAAAAAATTTTTTTTAAAAATCATCCAACCATCATTCTCCCATTTTTCGAAAATCCTCCATCTTTACCTACACAACACTTCTTCTATCTCAAGTCCTGATGAAGGTTTGCTAAAAACCGAAACATTATAACGTTGAATTCACGATCAAGAATTAATTGATCATTTTGGAATACTATGGGTTTTTCTAGTTTCTGCACACTTTTTTTGAAAACATACTAAAACAGCGTTATTAGTGGCAACAAATTTCAGTTTGGACTCTAAATATACAAAAGTTCTAAGACCTGTTGTATCAGATCGAAAAATATTTTGGAATACAAAAGGCCGAAAGAAGAAAAAAAAAAAAAAAAAAAAAAAAAAAAAAAAATTAAAGTCCCAAATCAAAACTCGTCCCTTTCGCATTAGTAAAACATAAACAGTGACGGGGTTTTGGGGGAAATATCAATTTTGAAAAGGTCTAAAGATCTGTCTGCTGTGTTTATATATATATATATATATATATATATATATATATATATATATATATACACACATATAGGAAATTTTATACATAGAGAATTTTGATATATATAATTGAAATAATCACAACAAGCAAACTCGGTGAATACCGCGTGCGACATGTACAACACGTCGAAACAACTGTACAGTGTTCCACACATCACATGCTGTATTCGCGGTGTTTGCTTATCGTAATTATTTCAATTATATATATATATATATTGAATACATTTGTATGTTGAGAATAAAGAATATCCTAAATAGAAGCATATCCACTACCAACTTATATGGTATACAGGATATCACTTAAGTATGTATACTATGTAGATATCTGTATGTATACTATGTAGAATATCACTTATGTATGTATACTATGTAGTAGCTTCTTCAAAAAAAAAAAAATAATTAAAAATAAAAATATCTTTTAATCAAAACTCGGCCCTTCCACATTAGTAAAACAGAAAGAGTGACGGGGGTTTGGGGGAAATATCAATTTTGAAAAGGTCTAAAGATCTGTCTGCTGTGTTTATACAAACAATTTGAAGGTTTGCTTCCTTATTTTTTTTTCTCTATACATTAAAAGAATCATCGTTGTTTCAGGGAGCTTAGATGAGTTCTACATAATTGGCAGGGAACATTCCATAATCACCATTCGGACCGATTCCGTTCCACCATCCTTGGTCCACCATCTCTACGTTTGTTATGATATCGTCTGGATCAAAAGAAATCTCTGTTTCATCGGCTGCGGAAAAAAAGAAAGAAATTTTAAAAAAATATTAGGGGTAAAGAATAAATTAGAGATGAAATGAAAAAATGAAAAAAATAAAAAAATGAAAGAATAAAGAATTAGGGGTTAAGAATGAATTAGAGATGAAATGAAAAAATGGGGGTAAAGAATAAATTAGAGACGAAATGTAAGTGGGGAAAAAATGAAAATGAAAAAAAAAAAAAAAAAATTTTTTAAATTACTATTTCTTGTTTATAAATAATTTGGTACGATTTATCCCCGGAAAGCAAGGTCAGAGTGAGGTCAAGCAACGTCACCCACCCTCAAGGCCATCAGCTGTACTAATCGCCATAATGATTTCTACAATACCTTATAAAAGCATTAGGGATCCAATAATTATGTAACAACAGACAAGTTAAAGAGACAATATATATTTAGAGTTATCTAACTTTCTAGAGTTTTACAATTAAATTATTGGTTATTTCCTATAAGTCTAACATGATCAAAGGGGAACCACTCTTGACTGATAAATTATTTATTTTCCCATTGAACTAACTCTAAACTTAAACCCAGTCTTTTTTCCTAGTAGATCAATAAATAAATAAATAGTTTATCAGTATTATCTGCGTTATTCGAACTATTGTGCCCATCTTCATTGTTATTTGTACATTTCGGCCGATATGCCCTCTGGCCTTCTTCAGGTATTTCTTCTTGGACTTGGGAACCTTCTCGGACTCGGGAACCTTCTTTTCATAATCGGGAGCCATCATGGAACTTTGAGCCTAACCCTTTATTTAGTCCATGGGGGTATCCTGTTCTCATTCCGTTAACCATAGCTGGGGTAGGAGTTGTGTTAATTATTTTTCTATGTTACTGCCTCTACTCAGGATTGAACCAGGAATCCAGAGATAACTGTCACTTAGAACTGTCTTAACCTAACTACCTTATCCACTAGGCCATGTGTACATTCAGAGAAATAATTTATCAATCAAGAGTGGTTCCCCTTTGATCATGTTAGACTTATAGGAAATAACCAATAATTTAATTGTAAAAATCTAGAAAGTTAGATAACTCTAAATATATATTGTCTCTTTAACTTGTCTGTTGTTACATAATTATTGATCCCTAATGCTTTTATAAGGTATTGTAGAAATCATTATGGCGATTAGTACAGCTGATGGCCTTGAGGGTGGGTGACGGCACTTGACCTCACTCTGACCTTGCTTTCCGGGGATAAATCGTGAGAACTGGAACCCCCATAGAAGGCCCTCTTCCGGTTTATTGATACTAAGTAAGTAAGAGTCAGTTAGAAGTTAGAAGCCGAGCTAGCAACATGTAAGTCTCACTGCGCAGAATGTCTGGTTGGGGAATTACAAATAAAGTAACATCAACGTAAATCGAAGTCTTGTGTTTATTACCTAAAAACTAACAATGACACAGGGCTTCTGATAAGGCGTGATCCCCAACAGAAACCAGACCCGACGTCCCCAAGAAAGTCAACACCAGACCTTAGAAGATATACCAGACCAAGATGTTAGAAGATAGAACCAAAGCCGGCTGGAAGAAAATACGACCAGAGTAAGAAGTAAGAAAGGGTATACGTTATATGCTGATATCGTACTGTGAAAACCCCAGTACGTAATACTGTGAGTTTGGTTTGGTTTGGTTTGGTTTATTTTACGGCATTCAACCTCGGTGGGTCATTTAATGCCGACAAAATTGTGAAATAAATTCATTCTTAGTGGATACTCAATTTTGTTTATAAACTCATGTTTTTCTATTCAACCATAGATAGGACCCTAACAGGTACTACCATTCCGGGTCAGAGTGGACCAGGGAGCAATGGTGATGAAGGGGTGCTCCACATTCCCCAAACCTCCAAAACTGGAATCTCACCATCAGATAGAGTTTAACGTCATCCCCGGGACATGTAGACCCGCAGCCACCGCCTTCTAGCACCCATATGATAAAAAGGGGTTGGGGCTTGCCATGAGGGCAATAGGGTTGGGAAAATCATATAGGTGCTAGGGCTTGATGTGGCCAGCCGATTGATCTCCGACCGCCCGTCTAGCTCAAGATAGGGCCAAAATGGAGTATTGCAAGTCATGAACTGTTCATCCACCTGGGCTCTATCTTTAAGCATCATGGGTCGCCACCCACGGCCAACAGGTGGCCCCATTTGGGGGAGTCTTACACCCCTGCAGAGGTGCAGTCGGTGCATTCTAACGCCCCACCAACAGGGCGGGTAGTCAAATGGAAGCAACTCCTGAATGACAAGTTAGAGAATGCTAGAGGAAGAAGTTATTGACGACGTACCCTATGTGTATGGGTTAGGCACAAGGACCTATTAATGTTGGACCACCCACGAACTGAAGCTCAATGTGTGGCGGGTGCGAAAATGCGTTGATCCCATCGGCATTCCCCCTCAAGGGGGGGACACAACCACTGGGCAATAAACACAGCCCTGCCCCTTTAAATCAAGGGGGCAGGTGTTGCCTGGGGAGATGGCCCCCTGGGATGAACGTTATTAATTTACTCTGTAGGTCCAGCGGCTGAAGCTCACTGGACCCCTGGTTTGACCAGAAGCCAGAGTTGTTAGAGAAAGAGAGAGATGGTTGGATTTACAGCAAATCAATGTTTGGGTTATTTTATGCTGAACACGTTTTTGTTTTATTCAGTCTTGTTGAGTATTCAATTTGTTTTCAAATTTAATTAAAAAAAAACCCACATTTTTTATCTATTTAACCTATAGATGGGACCCTAACAGGTACTACCAGTCCAGGTCAGTATGGACCTGGCATAATGACAATGAAGGGGTACTAACATGTTCTTAGATTTATCAAAGCCAGTATACACACACACACACACACACAATCATATACACATACACACACACACACACATCATATACACATACACACACACACACACACACATCATTGTATTTACCTCGTACCCCACTTGTACGGGTTAGGCACAAGGCCCTATTAACGTGGGACCACCCACAAACCAAAGCTCATGGGTGGCAGTGAAGACGCTATTATTATAACATAACCGGTCCAGCGGCTGAGGCTCACTGGACCCCCCCGGTCGAAACCGGGTGGGTTACACAATCATATACACATGTATATACACACAAATCATATACACACACACACACAATCATATACACATGTATACACACAATCATATACACATGTATATATACACACATACGTACACACAATCATATACACATGTATACACACACAATCATATATACGTATGTATACACACATAATATATACGTATGTATACACACATAATCATATACGTATGTCTATAGACACACACAATTAAATATAGGTACAAGTCACAAAAAAATGACCCCCCCAAAAAAAACCAACAAAAACCCCCAAAAAAACAACAACTCACAAGCCTGGTAATCATAGAGAGCTCGAACACATGTGCCTTTGTCATCTTCAGGGCTGACTTCAGGAGATTCAGGCTCTTCTAGAATCGGTTGCTGATGAGCAGGTATTACTGTCAAAGAGAAAAGGTACAAGTCAGAAGATTCCATTGTCTTTTTAGGATTCTGGATGCTGCTCAGAGGACCTCCCACGGGTGATGATCAAAAGGGAAGTGTAGAGAGAGAGAGAGAGAGAGAGAGAGAGTCATGGATATCCATGCAGTCAGCACAACCTTACGATGATGAAGAGGGGTCTTGTAGCCAAGTGATTTTCAAACTTTTGAGGATTCTAGATGCTGCTTGGAGGATCTCCGAGGGGTGATGACTGAAAGGGACATTTGGCAAGAGAGAGATATCTGTGCTGCCAGCACAACTTAATGATAATGATGAGGAGTTTTGTAGCCCAGTGATTATCAAACTTTTGAGGATTCCGGATGCTGCTCAGAGGACCTCCCAGAGGTGATGAACAAAAGAGACATTTGGCAAGAGAGAGAAAGTCATGGAATCAGAACCTCACCATCAGATGCAGCTTAACATCATACCCAGGACACTAAGACCCTCAGCTACTGCATCACATATATGATCAGGACAATCATATAGGGGCTAGGGTTTGACTGATTGATCAGAGGGGGCCTCTCTGATTGCCTGTCTAGCCCAAGTAAGGACCAAAGAAGAGTGTTGCATGTCATGGATTGCTCAGCCTCTAGGAATCTGTCCTTAGGCATCATACGTAACCACCCACAGGCAAACAGGTGGCCCCATTGGGAGGCGGGGATTTTACCTCCTCTACAGAGGTGCAGTTGGTGTATTCTACAGTCGAAAAATCTAAATAATTTTTTTTCAGGATTCTGGATGCTGCTCAGAGGACCTCCCAAGGGTGATGATCAAAAGGGAAGACAGAGAGAGAGAGAGAGTCATGGATATCCATGTAGTCAGCACAACCTTACAATAATGAAGAGGGGTCTTGTAGCCAAGTGATTTTCAAACTTTTGAGGATTCCAGATCCTGCCCCATCTTACAAGACGGGAGTATGGCTTTGGTTTGTTTTGTTTTACGGCATATCAACCTCAATGGGTCATTTAATGCTGACAAAGTTGTGAAATAAATTCATTCTTAATGCATAATACAATTTTGTTTGTAAACTCATGTTTTTCTATTTAACCCATAGATGGGACCCTAACAGGTACTACCACTCCGTTCAGAGGGACCAGGAGCAATGGTGATGAAGGGGTGCTCCACATTCCCCAAACCTCCAAAACTGGAACCTCACCATCAGATAGAGTTTAATGTCATTCCCAGGACATGTAGACCCGCAGCCCCCGCCTTCTAGCACCCATATGATAAAAAGGGGTTGGGGCTTGCCATAAGGGCAATAGGGTTGGGAAAATCATATAGGTGCTAGGATTTGACGTGACCAGCCGATTGATCGGAGGGGGGCCTCTCCGACCGCCCGTCTAGCCCAAGATAGGGCCAAAGTGGAGTATTGCAAGTCATGAACTGCTCATCCACCTGGGCTCTATCCTTAAGCATCACAGCTTGCCACCCACGGCCAACAGGTGGCCCCATTGGGGGAGTCTTACCCTCTGCAGAGGTGCAGTCTAACGCCCAGCCGACAGGGCGGCCTTTATCATGAGTAAAAAAAAAAAAAGAATAAATTAAAAATAAAATATGTTTTAAATTCTTACTCTTTCTTCTGATGGTCATTGTATCATATTCTTCACTTTCTTCTTCTTCTTCTTCCTCAACTTCCTCATCATCCTCCTCCTCTTCTTCTGATTCTTGTCTTTTGGCCGGGTTGTCCCGGATGACGTTCATGGCCGTGGCAGCCGGTACCGGTTGGGGAGCAACTGCTGGCGCTGGTTCCGGGGACAAGGGTTCTGGAGAGATGGCTTCACACTCAGGAGACGTCACTTCTTGTTCGTATTCCTCAAACGATTTTTGTGGTTCTGGGGATCGAGGACTGATCGATGCCGTAGAATCTTCATCTCCGGAATTGCTGTAACTGTTTCGGATTTTCCTGGAAGAGAAATGAGACAGGGAAGAAATTAAAGAGGGACAATTTCCAGTAACATTTGATGCAGATGGAAGAGTTTGGATAAAAACAACAAAGAAGGAGATGCTTGCCCAAAGCTCATATACGAGGTGTGCCATAAAAGTATCGAGTTTGAAGCTGTATTTACAAAGATAGAAATGAACAATGAATGGAACGTTAATTTAAGCAGTATTTACCAAGATAGACATCAACAATGAATGGAACGTTATTTTTTCAGAATACAAGGTGTGTCATAAAAGTATCGAGTTTGAAGCAGTATTTACCAAGATAGAAATGAACAATGAATGGAACGTTCATTTTTTTCAGAATACAAGGTGTGTCAAAAAAGTACTAAAAATCTCAATACGTTTTTTGACACACCTTGTATATCGAGTGGTTAACAATTAGTATACATACATGACAGGTGGTGGAGAAGAGAGCCTGGTGTCGAACTCCGTCTGCCGAGATCTTTGCTCAAATAAAGCTCGGTTGCTTTGTGCTCGATTTGAAGCCAGTGAGGCTGCTTCCTGAAATTAGAGATTAGACAGAATTATGGAAAAAGAATTATGAAATTATGAAAAAAAAAAAAAAAAAATGAAAAAAAAGAAAAAAAAATTTATGAAATTATGAAAAAAAATATGATAAAAAAAATATGAAATTATGAAAAAAAATAAAAAAAAATTAAAATTATGAATAAAAAAAAAAAAATGAAATTATGAAAAAAAAATATGAAAAAAATTTATGAAATTATGAAAAATATGAAAAAAAAATTTATGAAATTATGAAAAAAAAATATGAAAAAAAAAAAATTATGAAAATATGAAAAAAAATATGAAAAAAAAAATTATGAAATATGAAAAAAAAAAAAAAAAAAATATTTTAAATAACAAATCAATCAAGGAAAGTAAAGATCTGCTAAACAAAAGAAGTTTTATTTGAAATAAATATTTTTAGAAAAAACAAACACATGATGTTATAATTCGCTCACAGAAATCTGTTTCGACCTTTTATTAAAGTGGTCTTCATCAAGAGCGAAATGTTTGTGATAGAAAGACGGTGTGAGTAAATCGTTACAAACAAAAGTGGTACAAACGAACGTTCGTGTTTGGAGCCGGAATTTTTGTTTTTTTTAAATTTTGAAAATGCATATTCTGTTTTGAAAAATAAAATAAAATAAATTTTATTTTTTTTTATTAAATCAGAAGCATTATAATCCACAAAGAAAACTCAAAAGAGTTTGATGTAAATCTTATAATGGAGATTGTGAGTTTTTCTGTCTGTAACCGAAACTATTACTATACAAATCACAATTCCCTTTGTTATTTACATCACATTCTCCATGATTTTATTTTTTATTTAAAACACAATTATTAATAAAATTGTTTTACATCATTAAGACTGTTGACCATATCTACATACTAATAACATGCAATTGTATTTATATATACAACAAAATAGAGGTTTACAGTGTGAATGATAAGGCTAATTTGCATATTGATATTAAAAATTTGATTTTAATAAATATATGCTTAGTATTATTGATTTCTAATTATTTGGTTTTATCTTATTGAATATGAGCAAAAATCTCAGGAATAAATCTTAAAAGAAATCCATTAACAAGAGGAAATAACTGTAATATTATTCTTTACTTTCTATCTTAACTAAATAGTTAAATTAGGAAAATTTAACAAAGACAGACGGGAGTAATGTAAAATGATGGAAGAGTTAGTTTCAAAGTTGTTCTATTTTTCAATCATATCCCCTCTGTTCAAAATCTTTTTATCTGCATTCTTATTCAGTTTCATCAGCCTTTCTAATTTAATATATTTTATTATATTAAAACTTAAATACTAGCACCTGGAGGGTGCATATATTTGCTAGTATGTATAAAAATGTATAAGAAAGTATCAAAAAGTTCAAAATTCCAGCCACTGCAGACCACGTTAGTCTCCGGAGAGATGTAGATATTCAGGTATTTTGTTTTTTCAAAAGACAGTATGAAAAAGTGAATGGAAGTGAATCCGACAGTATGAAATAAATATTTTTAGAAAAAAAAAACAAATGATGTTATAATTCGCTGACAGAAATCTGTTTCGACCTTTTATTAAAGTGGTCTTCATCAAGAGCGAGATGTGTGTGATAGAAAGACGGTGTGAGTAAACCGTTACAAAACAAAAGAGGTACAAACGAAACGTTTGAGTTTGGAGCCGGAATATATTTGTACGTATCTGTCTATGTATGAAGGTCAATGAGAGATTAGATTTTGGTTTGGTTTGTTTTGTTTTACGGCATATCAACCTCAGTGGGTCATTTAATGCCGATAAAGTTTTGAAATAAATCAATTCTTAATGGATGATACAATTTTGTTTATCAACTCATGTTTTTCTATTCAACCCATAGATGGGACCCTAACAGGTACTACCTCTCCGGGTCAGAGTGGACCAGGGAGCAATGGTGATGAAGGGGTGCTCCACATTCCCCAAATCTCCAAAACTGGAACCTCACCATCAGATAGAGTTTAACGTCATTCCCAGGACATGTAGACCCGCAGCCACTGCCTTCTAGCACCCATATGATAAAAAGGGGTTGGGGCTTGCCATAAGAGCAATAGTGTTGGGAAAATCATATAGGTGCTAGGGCTTGACATGACCAGCTGATTGATCAGAGGGGGCCTCTCCGACCGGCCGTCTAGCCCAAGATAGGGCCAAAGTGGAGTATTGCATGTCATCAACTGCTCATCCACCTGGGCTCTATCCTTAAGTATCACGGGTGGCCAATAGGTGGCCCCATTGGGGGAGTCTTACCCCTCTGCAGAGGTGCAGTCGGTGCATTCTAACGCCCCAGCCGACAGGGCGGGAGAGATTAGAGTTGGTTGGGTAGATTTTATGACATGTCAACTAGGGTAGGTTGATTTTTCATTTTTTTTCTTCTAAATTTCAAACATTACTTATTGACATTAAGGTACTCTTCGCAGAGAACCATCCCAGCCTCCTGCTTCAAAAACCGCTAGCCGGTAGCTGCTGAAAAAAAAAACACCAGCTACGATTGAAGTCTGTAGCAGAAGCAGTGTCACTTGCAAAAAAAAACTAGGGGTTAGGGTTAGTTTAACTCTTAACATCCTGTTGAGAATTTTCTAAGTTCAGAGCCCCATTCCTATAAGGATCTATCAAAAATGCTAAAAATGTCCTTTTCATTTAAAGTTACCTGTTATTTCCCTTAAATCAAAAGACTTCTAAATATGTTTAATATTACATTTAAACAAAGTCCAGATCCCCATTCCTATAAGGATTTATCAAAAAATGGCTAAAAATGTCCTTTCATTTAAAGTTACCTGTTATTTCCCGTAAATCAAAGACTTCTAAATATGTTTAATATTACATTTAAACAAAGGCTATCGTTTGGGGTAGATTAGGAAAATGAATGTGACTTCCGGCTCGGTGGAATGAGGTGGTATAGGACATTAAGGGTTAATGGGAAAATAAATAAATAATTTGGGCTCTGTTTTTTCTGGGTCACCAAATAAGAACAAAGAGAGGTTAAAGTTTGAAACTCAATTGACCGACCAATGACCACCGGAAGTTCTAGTTTCTGTGGAGGAGCAGAAGTGATGTTCCCACCCACCCCGGAACAACAAATGGAAGAAGAGCAAAATCAACCTTTTTTGACTAGGCCTTCGTGGGAAGCAGATGGGGCTTTCTGAGATAAAATAATTTGACCATAGCCCCTCCTCTCTCTCTTAAAAAGAACCCATGAGCCTAGAAATAAATAAACAGCACCCTTGTGACTATATGACTTGCGTATGTTGTTTCTGAACTAAAGATGACTAATACTACTAGCGACTACTACTACAACTCAAATTTGGCCCTATGTATCACTTACCGCTGCTCTTTCTTTGCGCAGGGATTCAGATCGATTTCTCCGTTCTTCCTCATCTTGTTTACTCTCAGCCTGCATTACGGCCTGGAAGAGAAAATATTAACACAATTTAGAAAACAAAAACAAACAAAAAAAGAAAAAAACACTTCAAAATTGAAAGAGATTTTAGCACATGAAATGATGGGATAATTTACACATGGATTTGCACTTGTATTTAGGATCAGAGTGTAGTATTTGTGCACTTCTGTCTCCGGAAATAATTTTCATTAACTCTGTGTGTATTACTAAGTATTACAAATATCTACTATTAGTAGAAATAATTTTCATTAACTGCATATATTAATAATGGAGATTCGCTTCCGGTTTTTGTCTGTAACAAAAATTATGTCACATTACCCAAAATCGTCATAACATAGAATAAAATTTATTCTACGATTTTTGGCATGTTCAAATTTTGAGTGAATTTATTCAATAAATACACTCAAAATTTGAACATGCAACATTAGACAGTCCTCATTGTTTTTAAAACAAGTTTTAATAAATACATGACTGGTATTATATATCTATATATAGTTTGTTTTATTTTAATACATATTTAAAGTTTACATTTCAAATTGTTTTATTTTTTAATCCTTTAATGAATTTGATGATTTTACTTACTTAGGGTACAAACTCGCTGACATTGAATTTTTTACTCCACCCCTCAGGCAATATATTTCAAAAATCTACTTTTACATTGCCCAGAGGGCGTTTTTTTATTTTATACTAGTATATATTAATAAATACTTGTGGTTGACAAAAGCTTGGTGCTTGGACACTTCTGCCTGAGACTTGAGTGTAATATTTGGGCATTTCTAAGATCAGTGTAGTATCTGTGCACTTTTGGCTTGGATCAGAGTGTTTCTACTTAGCACCTCTATCATGAATCAGAGTGGAGTATCTGTAGATGTGAAAATTCTATTATTATTTGAAATAGTATAACATTTAATAATGATAAACAAAAGTGGGATGTTTCGTTTTGTTTTACGGCATATCAACCTCAGTGGGTCATTTAATGCCGATAAAATTTTGAAATAAATCAATTCTTAATGGATAATACAATTTTTTTATAAATACATTTTTATATTTAAC
The DNA here is from genome assembly GCA_023376005.1 of Doryteuthis pealeii. NCBI lineage: Eukaryota > Metazoa > Mollusca > Cephalopoda > Myopsida > Loliginidae > Doryteuthis > Doryteuthis pealeii. Next base: position 5,306,200 of record CM042182.1, on the reverse strand, counting down.
GTGACCAGTTGATTGATCGGAGGGGGCTTCTCCGACCGCCCGTCTAGCCTAAGTAAGGTTCCAAATGGAGTGTTGCAGGTCATGGACTGCTCATCGCGGGTCACCACCCATGGCCAACAGGTGGCCCCATTTGGGGGAGTCTTACCCCTCTGCAGAGGTGCAGTCGGTGCATTCTAACGCCCCAGCCGACAGGGTGGTGATGTTTTTCTGAGCCAGGAACTCTCGGATACTCAGGGCAGTGTGGGCAGGTGCGTTGTCATGGTGAAGCACCTGTGAGTTGTCCTGCTACATCTCTCACCTTTTCTCACACACACTGAATGAAGCAAATGCCAGAGTATCTCTTTGTAGACATGCTGGTTAATAGGTTTGAAGGGGAAAACTAGTAGTTTGTAGTTTGGGTTTGAAATAGATCTTTTGTGACACGAGTCCTGCTACTTTTACGATACACCCCGTACCCATAAAATTGAAATGAAAGATGCAGGATGTCCATAAAGTTCATTTTAAAGAATTCAAAAATACAAATAAAGTTATAAGAATTTTTAAAGTGCATACAGACTTTAATTTGTAATTTCGGTTTGAAATAGATCTTTTGTGACGCTAGTCCTGGAACTTCTTTTGATATACCTTGTAGGCACATTTATATATATCTTATTATAATGAGATTGTGTGTTTTTCTGTCTGTAACCGAAACTATATTCCTACGCAAGTCACAATTCTCTTAGTTATTGACATCACAATCTCCATGATTTTATTTTTATCTAAACCTCAATTATTAATAAAATTGTCTTACATTATTAATACTGTTAACTATGTCTACATACTGACAACATGCAATTATATTCATATATACAACAAAATAGCGCTTTACAATGTGAACGGGAAGGCTAATTTGCATATTAATATTAAAAAATCGAATTTAATAAATATGTGCTTAGTATTATTGATTTTTAACTGTTTGGTTTTATTTTAATGAATATAAGCAAAAATCTCTTCAATGAATCTTAAATGAAATCCATTAACAAGATAAAATAACTGTCATTTTATTCTTTACTTCCTCTTATAACTAAATACTTAAATTAGAAAAAATAACAATGAAAGACGAGAGTGATGGAAGAGTAAGTTTCCGTTGTTCCATTTTTTATTATACTCCCTCTGTTTCAAATCTTTTTATCTGTATTCTTATTTAGCCTTTCTAATTTAATACAATATTTTATTACATTAAAACTTAAATACTTGCACTCGGAGGGTGCATATATTTGCTAGTATATATAAGTTAACAAATATATGACGTATTTCATATGGAATATTAATGTTAGAAAAATAAGAAGATTAAAACAACTAGAAAATATATGCACCCTCCGGGTGCAAGTATTTTAGTTAAATTTTATAATAAAATATCATATTAAATTAGAAAGGCTAATGAAACTGAATAAGAATTCAGATAAAAAGATTTGGAACAGAGGGGGTATGATCGAAAAATAGAACAACTTTGAAACTAACTCTTCCATCATTTTCCATTACTCCCGTCTTTCATTGGTAAATTTTCCTAATTAAACTGTTTAGTTAAAATAGGAAGTAAAGAATAATATTACAGTTATTTCTTCTTGTTAAGGGATTTCTTTTAAGATTTATTGAAGAGATTTTTGCTCATATTCAATAAGATAAAACCAAACAATTAGAAATCAATAATACTAAGCATATATTTATTAAAATCAATTTTTTAAGATCAATATGCAAATTAGCCTTCCCATTCACACTGTAAACCTCTATTTTGTTCTATATATAAATACAATTGCATGTTATTAGTATGTAGATATGGTCAACAGTGTAAGTAATGTAAAACAATTTTATTAATAATTGAGGTTTAAATAAAAATAAAATCATGGAGAATATGATGTAAATAATGAAAGGAATTGTGGCTTGTATAGTAATATAGTTTCGGTTACAGCCAGACAAACCCACAATCTCCATTATAATAAGATAAGACATTTAATATATACATAAAAAATACAAAAACTATTAGTTCAATGAACAAGCAGTATATGAAAGAGGGTAAAAAAAATGGTAAAAGTCTTGAGTTCTTTGGGCGTTCATAACCATATGGGTTTACATTTCAATGGTGAGACGAATGACAATGACATTTGCCAGGTGGTGTGGATTTTTTGTTTAATGGTATATCAACCTTTGTGAGTTATTTAATGCCAAAGCCATCCTTGTAGAAGAATATTACATACACATGCAGCTGCTGCACAACAAAAATGAATAAAAAAACAACAAAAAACAACAGCTGTGTGCCGACAATGCCTCCATCAGATGATGACTCTGGAGTTAAGCTTGGTTTCAGGGTCAAAATTGTGGAACGTGTCATGGGGAAGTGATCGTATTAGTCTCCAATTCTGAAAAATCTGTATTCAACGAACAAGCAGTACATGAAAGGGGGTAAAAAAATGGTAAAAGTCTTGAGTTCTTTTAAGCAACATATCACAATATATACACGTGTCATGGGGAAGTGATCATATCAGTCTCTAATCCTGAAAAATCTGTATTCAATTAACAACCTTTGTGGGTTATTTAATGCCAAAGCTATCCTTGTAGAAGAATATTACCATGTATACCACAATATGTACACATGTGTCATGGGGAAGTGATCGTATCAGTTTCCAATCCTGAAAAATTCATGTATTCAATGAACAAGCAGTACATGAAAGGGGGTAAAAAAATGGTAAAAGTCTTGAGTTCCTTTAAGCAACATACCACAATATGTACGCATGTGTCATGGGGAAGTGATCGTATCAGTTTCCAATCCTGAAAAATCTGTATTGCATTTCCAATGTGATATTTGTGTTTGTGGTTTCATGCCTGAGTTGTATACTCTCTTTCCTTACTTTCTATTTCTATTCTTCTAGCGTCTGGACTTCGTCTTGGGGACTTCATGTCTGGTCTATTGGGGATTTCTCTTTATCAGAAGCCCTGTGTCATTGGTAGTTTTTAGATAATAACACAAGACTTCGATTTACTTATATCATATTTTATTCTGAAATCCCCACCAGACTACCTGCACAGATTGAGTTGGCACGTGCACTTAACACGACTTACCACCATCGTAGTTTGGCCGATACTGACTAAAAGATCTTTCTAATCTAAACCGGAGGAGGGTCTTCTCTACCGATTCTCACGGTATCCACCGGAAGGAGGATCAGGACTGAGGTCAAGCCTTGTCATTCAATTCTTCAAGGCCGCCGGCTGCAACTTATAACAGCCATTTTGGTTTCTACACTACTGTACAAAAATATTAGGAATCTAATAATTATGTAACAAATTAAATAACTTTAAAGGAAAGTAAATGAGGCACCAGTGGTGTAATGGTTATCACAGAATGAAATTCATATGGCATACGTTTAAACCTTAGAATTAGTTTGGTTTGTTTTACAGCATATCAACCTCAGTGGGTCATTTAATGCCGACAAAGTTTTGAAATTAATTCATTCTTAATGGAGAATCAATTTTTTTATAAACACATTGGTAATAAAGGACTATTTGCTCGTAAATTCCTACCATAAAATAAACTGAACCCCCATTTTATGTCCGTATTTTGCAAAAATTTTTATTTTTCTTGCACCCGTTATTTTACAATACTAAATATATTTCCTTTATTTATTTTAATATTCACTTCAATGTGTAGTGTATATTTTAAAAGCTTTTATTTTGTGAGAATGCTTAGTTTTAAAGTGGGGGTTCGTTTTTACACTTCAACTTTTTACTCGTAAATTCCTACGATAAAATGCCCAAGCCTAATTTTATGGCAGGAATTTACGAGTAAAAGTTGAATATTACTTTTTGTTGTTGTTATTTCTTTTCTTTTTGGCTTTGCTACTCTAAAATAAAAACGTCAGATTTTAATCATCGTCGACAAAAAAACAAAATTACGGTCATAAAAGGAGGATCCAATTTATACCTAAATTGTAAAACGAGCCCCCACTTTAAACCTAAACATTCTTACAAAATAAAAACTTTTAGAATATGCACATTGAAATGAATATTAAAATAAATAAATAAAATATATTTTGTATTGATACATTACGGGTGCAAGAAAAATAAAAAATTTAATAAAAACACGGACATAAATTGGGGGTTCAGTTTATTTTATGGTAGGAATTTACAAGCAAATAGTCCTTTATTATCAACACATTTTTCTATTTAATCCATAGATGGGACCCTTTTGTTTGTTTGTTTTACGGCATATCAACCTCATTGGGTCATTTAATGCTGATAAAGTTTTGAAATAAAGTCATTCCTAATGAATAATACAATTTTGTTTATCAACTCATGTTTTTCTATTTAACCCATAGATGGGACCCTAACAGGTACTACCACTCCGGGTCAGAGTGGACCAGGGAGCAATGGTGATGAAAGGGTTCTCCACACTCCCACAAGCTCCAAATTGAAACCTCGTAATTAGATGCAGTTTAACGTCATACCCAGGACATTATAAAGGAAGGTGTAATGACAATTGAAGAGGGGCCTCTCCGACCGGCCAGTCTAGCCCAAGATAGGGCAAAGTGGAGTATTGCATGTCATCAACTGCTCATCCACCTGGCTCTATCCTTAAAGTTCACGGGTGGCCAATAGGTGGCCACATTGGGGCAGTCTTACCCCTCTGCAGAGGTGCAGTCGGTGCGCATTCTACACGCCAGCCGACAGGGAGAGATTAGAGTAGGTTATATGGGTAATATGAGTATGACATGTCAACATAGGCGTAGGTTGATTTTGTCATTTTTTATTCTTCTGGAAATATTCAAACACTTGACTTATTGACATATAACAGTACTCTCCGCAGAGTAACACCCACCTCCGCTTCAAAAACCGCTAGCCGGTAGCTGCTGAAAAAGAACAAACACGAGCTACGCTTGGAAGTCTGTAGCAGAAGCGGTTTCATTGCAAAAAAAAACTGGCTTTAGGTTAGTTTAACTACCCTGTATTTAGTAGCCTTCCCTGTAAGTGAGTCAAATCTTATGTCTTCATTTTAGTACTTTATGTTCCCAATAGGCAATAGACCACCATATTCTACTCAGTTCAAATTATGGATGCCTATAACCACACATGAATCTAAACACCATGCTCTACTAGTTCACCTGTTTATCCTAATTCAGACTCCTAATATGTGTCTAATTTATTAATTTAAGTACACCCCATTATATAATGTATTCAAAAATGGCTAAAAAATGTCCTTCATTTAAAGTTACCTGTTTATTTCCCGTAAATCAAAGGACTTCTAAATATGTTTAATATTACATTTAAACAAAGCTATCGTTTGGGGTAGATTAGGAAAATGATGTGACTTCCGCTCGTGGAATGAGGTGGTATAGTCATTAAGTGTTAATGGGAAAATAATAAATAATTTGGCTCCTGTTTTTTCTGGGTCACCAATAAACAAAGAGAGGTTAAAGTTTGAAACTCAATTGACCGACCAATGACCACCGAAACGGTTCTAGTTTCTGTGGAGGAGCAGAAGTGATGTTCCCACCCCCCCGAACAACAAATGGAAGAAGAGCAAAATCAACCTTTTTTGACTAGGCTCGATGGGAAGCAAAGATGGGCTTTCTGAGATAAAATTAATTTGACCATAGCCCCTCTCTCTCTCTTAAAAAAGAACCATGAGCCTAGAAATAAATGAAACAGCACCTTGTGACTATATGATTGCGTATGTTGTTTCTGAACTAAAGATGACTAAATACTACTAGCGACTACTACTACAAGCTCAAATTTGGCCCTATGTATCACTTACCGCTGCTCTTTCTTTGCGGCAGGGTTCAGATCGATTTCTCTCGTCTCTTCCTCATCTTGTTTACTCTCAGCCTGCATTAGGCTGGAAGAGAAAATATTTAACACAATTAGAAAACAAAAACAACAACAAAAAGAAAAAAACACTTGCAAAAGTTGAAAGAGATGTTTAGCACATGAAATAATAGGGATAATTTACACATGATTTGCACTTTGTATTAGGATCAAGATGTAGTTATATGTGCACTTCTTGTCTCCGGAATAATTTCATTAAACTCGTGTGTAATTCAAGTTTACAAATATCTACTATTAGTAGAAATAATTTAATCTCTAAACTGCTCATATTATTAATAATGGAGATTCGCTTCGGTTTTTGTCTGTACAAAAATTATGTCACGTTACCAACCCAAAATCTCATAAACAAGAATAAAATTTATTTCTACGATTTTTGGCATGCTTCAAATTTGAGTGAATTTTTCAATAAATTACACTCAAAATTTGAACATGCCAACATTAGACAGTCCTCATTGTTTTAAAACAAGTTTAAATATAATAGAAATAAGACTGGTTAATATATCTATATAAGTTGTTTTATATTTTAAATACATATTTAAAGTTTACATTTCAAATTGTTTTATTTTTTAATCCTTTAATGAATTTGATGATTTTACTTACTTGGGATACAAACTCGCTGACATTGAATTTTTTACTCCTACCCCTCAGGCAATATATTTTCAAAAATCTACTTTTACATTGCCCGAGGGCGTTTTTTTATTTTATACTAGTATATATTATAAATACTTGTGGTTGACAAAAGCTTGTGCTTGGACACTTCTGCCTGAGACTTGAGTGTAATATTTGGGCATTTCTAAGATCAGTGTAGTATCTGTGCACTTTTGCTTGGATCAGAGTGTTTCTACTTAGCACCTCTATCATGGATCAGAGAGTGGAGTATCGTGTAGATGTGAAAATTCTATTATTATTTGAAATAGTATAACATTTATAATGATAAACAAAGTGTGATGTTTGGTTTTGTTTTACGGTAATCAACCTCAGTGGGTCATTTAATGCCAGTAAATTTTTGAAATAAATCATAATCTTAATGGATAATACAATTTTTTTATAAAATCATTTTTATATTTAACGTGACCAGTTGATTGATCGGGGGGGCTTCTCCACACCCGTCAGGCTAAGTAAGGTTCAAATGGAGTGATTGCAGGATCATGAGACTGCTACATCGCGGGTCACACCACATGGCAACAGGTGGCCCATTTAGGGGAGTCTTACCCTCTGCAGAGGTGCAAGTGAAGTGCATTCTAACGCCCAGGGCCGAAGGGAGGTGTGTTTTTCTGAAGCACGAACTCTCTGATACTCAGGCAGTGTGGGCAGCGTGCGTTGTCATGGTGAAGCCCCTGATGATTGTCCTGCTACATCTCTACCTTTCTCACACACACTGAATGAAGCAAATGCCAGAGTATCTCTTTGTAGACATGGTGTTAATAGGTTTGAAGGGGAAAAACTAGTAGTTGTAGTTTGGGTTTGAAATAGATCTTTTGTGACACGAGTCCTGCTACTTTACGATACACCCCGTACCCATAAATTGAAATGAAAGATGCAGGATGTCTAAAGTTCATTTTAAAGAATTCAAAAATACAAATAAAGTTATAAGAATTTTTAAAGTGCATACAGACTTTAAATTTGTAATTTCGGTTTGAAATAATCTTTTGTGACGCTGTCCTGGAACTTTTTTATAGTATATAGTACCTGTAGGCACATTTTATATATAATCTTATTATAATGAGATTGTGTGTTTTTCTGTCTGTAACCAAACTATATTCCTACCAAGTCAAATTCTCTTAGTTATTGACATCACAATCTCATGATTTTATTTTATCTAAAACCTCAATTATATATAAATTGTCTTACATTTATTAATACTGTTACTATGTCTACATACCTGACAACATGCAATTATATTAATATATACAACAAAATAGCGCTTTACAATGTGAACGGGAAGGCTAATTTGCATATTAATATTAAAAATCGAATTTAATAAATATGTGCTTAGTATTATTGATTTCTAACTGTTTGGTTTTATTTTAATGATATATAAGCAAAAATCTCTTCAATGAATCTTAAATGAAATCCATTAACAAGATAAAAGATCTGTCATTTTATTCTTTACTTCCTCTTATAACTAAATACTTAAATTAGAAAAAATAACAATGAAAGACGAGAGTGATGGAAGAGTAAGTTTCGTTGTTCCATTTTTATTATACTCCCTCTGTTTAATATCTTTTTTTATCTGTATTCTTATTTAGCCTTTCTAATTTAATACAATATTTTATTACATTAAAACTTAATACTTGCACTCGGGGGTGCATATATTTGCTAGTATATATAAGTTAACACAATATATGACGTATTTCATATGGAATATTAATGTTAGAAAAATAAGAAGATTAAAACAACTAGAAAATATTGCACCCTCCGGTGCAAGTATTTTAGTTAAATTTTATAATAAAATATCATATTAAATTAGAAAGGCTAATGAAACTGAATAAGAATTCAGATAAAAGATTTGAACAGAGGGTATGATGAAAATAGAACACTTTGAAACTAACTCTTCATCATTTCCATTACTCCCGCTTTCATTGGTAAATTTTCCTAATTAAACTGTTTAGTTAAAATAGGAAGTAAAGAATAATATTCAGTTATTTCTTCTTGTTAAGGATTTCTTTAAGATTTATTGAAGAGATTTTTGCTCATATTCAATAAGATAAAACCAAACAATTAGAAATCAATAATACTAAGCATATATTATTAAAATCAATTTTTTAAGATCAATATGCAAATTAGCCTTCGATTCACACTGTAAACCTCTATTTTGTTCTATATAAATACATTGCTGTTATTAGTATGTAGATATGGTCAACAGTGTAAGTAATGTAAAACAATTTTATTATAATTGAGGTTTAATAAAAAAATATGGAGAATATGATGTAAATATGAAAGGATTGTGGCTTGTTATAGTAATATAGTTTCGTTACAGCCAACAACACCACATCTCCATTATAAATAAGTAAGACATTTAATATATACATAGAAAAATAAAAACTATTAGTTCATGAAGCATTTGGTTTGGTTTGTTTTACGGCATATCAACCTCAGTGGGTCATTTAATGCCGATAAAGTTTTGAAATAAATCAATTCTTAATGGATAATACAATTTTTTTATAAATACATTTTTCTATTTAACCCATAGATGGGACCCTAACAGGTACTACCACTCCGGGTCAGAGTGGACCAGGGAGCAATGGTGATGAAGGGGTGCTCCACATTCCCCAAACCTCCAAAACTGGAACCTCACCATCAGATAGAGTTTAACATCATTCCCAGGACATGTAGACCTGCAGCCTCCGCCTTCTAGCACCCATATGATAAAAAGGGGTTGGGGCTTGCCATAAGGGCAATAGGGTTGGGGCAATCATATAGGTGCTAGGGCTTGACGTGGCCAGCTGATTGATTGGTCTAAAAGGAAAACTCTGAATTCAAACCTGTTGAAGTGAGTTAGTGTACTGTTGGTTTGAACAACAGCAACTAGCTAACCACAACTGAACCATCGCCAAGACAATTGGTATTTATAGAAATCAAGAATAGTCCATTCCTGTATTTGGGTGATTCCATTCCTTGAGTCCTGATTGGCTGCTTGGTTTCTATGATGTTTTGTGACTTCATAAATACCCAGGCATTTTGCAGTAGTATTGCAGCAAGATATTCGTATTTAGTTACAACTACTTGTTGCCTTGTCTTATCAATTCGACGGTAATAGGAACTAGTATGATTATTCTACAAAACCTATTAAACTTTGCTATAAAAAGGTTATACCAGGATCTTTAAACTTTGTTAGGTAACCAGTCTAGGAGAAGGAAAACTCTGAATTTAAACCTGTTAAACTCTGCTTAAGAAATTGACCTTGTGTCACATCCTACTCGTGCTGTAAATACATACAAGTTACATCTAGATAATTAAATGCAAGAAGACAGACTCTGGAATGCATAATTTAGCATCGTTGACCCCAGGGGGCCATCCCCCCAAGGCAACACCTGCCCCCTTGATTTAAAGGAGCAGGGCTGGGTTATTGCCGGTGCCTGAGGTGCCCCCCTTGAGGTGGAATGCCAACAGGATCAACATACTTTTTGCATCTTCCTCCCATGAGCTTCGGTTTGTGGGTGGTCCCGCATTAATAGGGCCTTGTGCCTAACCCGTACACGTGGGGTACATGGTAGATATTCAGCTTAATATTTTTGAAGTGGCTGCTCTATAAAGTCTGGTGTGGGGTGGGGGGTGAGGGAGAGAGAGACTGTTGTGGTACAGTGATTGAGAGGAATTTTTCGTAAAGGTAGTCTTTCAAAATTAGGCTCATTTCAGTATTTTGACAAAGTGGAGATTGTACTTGTTTTTTTTTTTTGTTTTTTGAGTCTTTTTTGTTTTTTTTTTTTTTTTTTTTGTTTTTCTAGTCATTTTTTTGTTGTTTTTCTCCTCGTTAGGTTGATCTTAGCAAAAAGAAATCTTTGTATACAAAACCAAAAAAAAAAAAAAAAAAAAATGATTACAAGGCTTATCAGTATGAAAAGGACAGATAAGTGTGTGTACATGTGTGTGTGTGTACAAGTATGTATGTGTACGTGTCTGTGTGTCCATATGTGTCTGTACATGTGTGTATGTGTGTCCATATGTGTCTCTGTACATGTGTGTATGTGTGTCCATATGTGTCTCTGTACATGTGTGTATGTGGGTCCATACGTGTGTGTGTGTATGTGTGTATGTGTGTCCATATGTGTCTGTGTGCACGTGTGTGTGTGTACATGTGGGTGTATGTGCGTCTGTGTGTATACATGTGTGTGTGTATGTTTGTCCATATGTGTCTGTAGTGTACATGTGGGTGTGTGTGCATCCGTGTGTATCCATGTGTGTGTGTATGTTTGTTCATATGTGTCTGTGTGCATGTGTCTGTACATGTGTGTGTATGTATCCATGTGTGTGTGTCTGTACATGTGTGGGTGTGTGTATGTTTGTCCATATGTGTCTGTGTGCATGTGTCTGTACATGCATGCGTGTGTGTGTGTGTGTGCACATGTGTGTGTGTGTCTTTCTGTGTACATTAGGGTAGGTTGATTTTTCACTTTAAAAAAAAAAAAAATTCTCTCAAACAGCGAAAGTTTTTTGTTGGTATAATGAATACCGATACCAAAAACTAGATCTCTTACTTGCCCCATTGTTTGAGGAAATAGCATCAAAGATCGTCGGCTAAAATGCACCAAAAATCTTGTTTTTGCAACATTTAGCCAAGAAATTGGTTAGAAAATTTAGCAATTTCAATTTGAGACTTCATAGAGCATTAGGATGATTGTCTTTAATTATAATCTTTCACTGAAATCCTCCATGTACATAGGAAAAAAAACTCTGAACTTGGCAGGCTCATATCTTCTAAAGTAGACTTTAATCTCACACAAAATTCTTTAGTGAACTTAGGCAGGCATAGTAGATGTTAGGAAAAAAAAAAATGAAAATTGAAAAGGACGTATTTTCTATAGACTGACCATAAGCTACATAGGTGAAAAGTTGTTGATTTTGGAGTCATGCATTTGGGTGAGCAAAATAAAATTTTCTATCAGGTATAGGGTTAAAATAGTTGGATATTTGGATTCTACAGTCCTTATTTGCCTTACATACCAAATTTCAGAAATATTGAATGCATGGAAGTATTTTTAAAATTTTTTTAAAAAACACTGAGATTCTGCGACACCACACGGCCTTGATTTGAGATGCAAAATACAAAAATTATAAACCCCCTTCTAAAATCGGAACAGTAAAGTTTAACACAAAATAATTTGGCACACTTTCCTAACTCATGAAAGGGAACATTTGTGCCAAATTTCAAGTAATTCGGTGTTGGTGGGTGCAGAATTCAAATTTTTTGCTGGTGTTTTGACATGGAATGACCCAGGAATAACATTTTAAAAGATTAAAATCTATTTCCTCAAAGAAAGAAGGAAAACATTTTGTGTGGTAATTCTTTATGTTAATTTGCAACTTTTGCCACATAGGAGATGTTACAGTTCCAAAATCAACCTGCCCTAGTCCAAAATCTTTGTATTACAATTTATGGATGTCATAAATTGTTGGTAACGAGAATAAGAGCTGTTAATTTTGGATTCTACCAGTGACTGTTGGTAAACCTGACCCCTAGAGGTGTGAATATTATGTGCCATGAGAAACACATGATTTATTCAAGTTTAGAGATTTTCGCCACATGGGAGATGTTACAGTTCCAAAATCGACCTGCCCTAGCAAGTAATTACATGATTTCATATAAACTCTTCCAATTTGTTAATAATAATCATTTGCTTTCCCACAATTATATGGTTCCAGTTCTTCCTAACTAATTATATGATATAACACAAATTTAGTTCCTTAATAGGAAGTGTAATTTTCTCAATTGCTTCTGTGGTAAAAGTAGAGAAATTAATTATCCCCTTTCAAGTTTGAGTTTTTTTTGTGCCCGTGGATAATCTAATTTAGAAATTAACCTATTTTCTATGGTATCATCCATATCATCATCATCATCAAGTCATGTCGACAGCATGGATTCCCATCACTTTCTCTCACCAACCATCCCTATCAGTCATTGCTCCTGGCGGGCATTCGCTATCTGTAAATGCACACACATATATATATATATATATATATATATTTTGGCTTGAAGGCAACTACAATGCGAATATCGCATAAATTCGATAATTATAGAAGATAATAATAATGACAAGTGAATCCCGCAAAGAATCACTCGATGTGTAGAATATCGTACAGACTGTTTCAACTTTATTAAGTTTCATCAGCGATATATGCTAACGACTCCCCTCCGACAGGAATCGAAACTGTGACCTCTAGCAGGATAGTTGAACACTATACTGTTTCAGCCATACTGTTTCAGCCATGGTACAGCACCGAGAAACTCATGCAGTATTCTTTCATTTATACATGTAGAATTAAACGCCTGACAGGTAGGGTTCGAATCATGCACAAAGCACTGCCCTGTCTATAGCTCTGCTGATGAGGTCTAATGGGCTGAAATGTACTACAGAGATCGACTTTTTCTCGATTTGTTTACGCTTTATATTTAAACCGATATGCACGCCTAATTCATTTAGTTATAATTAATTAACAAATTAGGTATGACTTTAATTAAGCACATATTCTCCCACAAATTGTCGGCCTTCGCCATTTTCAAACACACTGTTTGACTACTTCATATATATATATATATATATATATATATACATATATACACACACGCATATCTTCCCCAATATTTTTCCCCATACTATAAAAAAAACCAAAACGACATACACACACACAAACACTGATAACCAATCCTTATGCCATTCACCATACATACATGAGTCACTACATCTTCAAACCGAGCATTTATAACCCAAACACCTAACACCTGTGGCACCATTATCAGAACCCCCCATTGATACACACCCTATCTGAGAGGAGAGGAAAATCCACTACCAACCTCTTCTGACACCAACAACCAACCACCCCTACCCTTGTTCACGACCTCCTGATTCACCAGTATGAAAATGTTCACCATTGAAGCAAGAACTCTATCCAAAGTCCTGAAGAAAGTCTAACAGACCGAAACGTTAGAACATCGACATCACTACCTACAATAAATATCCATTTTCTACAACATCCCGTCTTTGTCTACACCTTCTCCATATATATATTTATATATATAAAAATTAAAAAAAAAAAAATTAAAAAATGGACTCTCTCATCGATTTTCAACGCATGTGATTTGTTTATAGTGGTGAAGGCTTGTGTAGGAACATTCCACACTTTTTGGCACAGTTGATAGGAAAGAATTGGTGCATCAAGGAATGCCACGAACCCAATCAACGACTGACCTCAGGAATTTTGAATTCAGAGTTATCCCTCTCCTAGACTGGTTACCTACCCAAGGTTAAAGAGCCCAGTCTGCCCTACTATTTAACCCATAGCTGGAGGGGGAATATATGGATTCATATCTTTCCCAAGGGTATTAGCGCTATGTGAAATGCCAACAGCTTCGTCTAGGAATTGAACTCGAACCGATGAGTCCATTTTCCACGACTCTAACCACTAGCCCACGTGCCTCCATATATATATATATATATATATATATATATGAAGATAGGAGGGTTGGAGTAAATCTGACAGAATGTGGTAAGGATAAAGGAAAAGTGGACAAAAAGGAATAACTCAAACCAAATAGATGTGGAGAGATATATTTCATTCGGCATTAAGCGGTACTTCTTCAGTCAGTTTATTAATGCACCGTACAAAATATTTTCATGAATGTATGTACAATGCTTTAATAAATTGACTGAAGAAGTACTGCTTAATGCGGAATGAAATATATCTCTCCACAACTATTTGTTTCGAGTTATTCCTTTATCCTTACCATATATATATATATATATAAAATATATAATATATATATATATATATATATATATAAGTTATATATATATATATATATATAAGATTTTTCTCGATTTGTTTAGCCTTATATTTAAATAGGTAATCCCGCCTAATTAATTATTAATTAACTTTCAAAAATTAGGTTCGGCTTCAATTAAGCACCTATTCTCCCAAATATATATATAAGTATTAAAATGAATATTAAAACCAGATGTTGCAATGAATGATTAGAAACAGCTTCACAATTTGGAATAAAGATATTTCAAGTTTTTTTTTCTCTTTTCATTCAGGTTTTTGTGTGTCAATATTGCTGACAAATGAAACAGAACAAAATTCTGGCGGATATAGAAAAATAAACACTCTCCAAACAGGTTTATATTACACTAAGGATGACTCTCACTCACTCCCATATGATAGATTATATATATATATATATATATAATATATATATATATAACACACACACACACACACAACCATTAGGAATTTAAAGAATTTTAAGCTGTTGGGTGTATCTTAAGCAACACTGAACATTTTTTTAAATTTAATGTGTTACTCTGCATAATATATATATATATATAATATATATATATATATATATATATATATATATATAAAGTAAGTAAAGTCGACGGGGCGGCCTAAAGTCGGTATCAGCCAGTCAGCGAGGGAGTCTATCCCCTTTTCAATAGCGCTAGACCAAGGAGATTGTTTTTTAGCATCTGAGGTGGAGCGCCACACCTACCATCAGCTCCTTACTTTACCGCACATATCCCTGTGCTACTCATACGCTGAGTTGGCAAGGGCCGGTATCGAACTAGGAACCTTGTGGTTTCTAGCCGAACGCTCTACCGACTGAGCTAACCCGGCCCTTTATATATATATCTATATATATCTACACATATATAAAGGGCAGTTGTGTGTATATGTATGTCCAGAGGAAACTTCGAAAAAAAAAAAACAATTAATGACAAAGTAAATATATATACACATTAACTATCACCAGGGCTTGGTTTTTGAGCAAAAATAATAGAGATTTGATTTGAATTCATGAAGATATCTAAAAAATAAAATTTAAATGATAACAACATGGAATTTTTTCCATTTAATATTGTAGACATAAATTTCTATTTATCCATGGATCCAACTCACAATTCAGTAATAATGGATCTGTGAGACTGAATTTAAAAAAATCCCCCTTCTACTCAGGCGACGCCGGGTAGCCATTTCTAGTACATATATAAAGGGCAGTTGTGTGTATATGTATGTCCGGAAGAAACTTCGAAAATAAAAAATTAACGACAAAGTAAATATATATACACATTAAATATCACCAGGGCTTGGTTTTTTAGCAAAAATAATAGAGATTTGATTTAAATTCATGAAGATATCTAAAAAATAAAATTTAAATGATAACAACATGGAATTTTTTCCATTTAATATTGTAGACATAAATTTCTATTTTCAGAGTGACTGGATCAACGCACGGTCTTTTTTACGTAGGAATTTTAATGGGGCATCCAGCGGGGATCCAACTCACAATTCAGTAATAATGGATCCGCGAGACTGAATTAAAAAAAAATCCCCCCTCTACTCAGGCGACGCCGGGTAGCCACTTCTAGTACATATATAAAGAGCAGTTGTGTGTATGAATGTCCGGAGGAAACTTCAAAAATAAAAAATTAACGACAAAGTAAATACATATACACATTAAATATCACCAGGGCTTGGTTTTTGAGCAAAAATAATAGAGATTTGATTTATATTCGCAAAGTTAATTAAAAAATAAAATTTAAATGATAACAGGATGGATTTTTTTTTTCATTTAATATTTTAGATAGTAGACATTAAGATTTCTTTTCAGAGTAGCTGGATCAATGCAAGGTCTATTTTTTTTTTTTACATAGGGATTTAAACGGGGCATCCCATGAGGATTCAACTCACGATTCAGTAATAATGGATCTGCGGGACTAACTTTTAAAAATCCCCCTCTACCCAGGCGATGCCAGGGTAGCCGCTGCTAGTATATATACAAACTGAAAAATGGAAATGAATCCGACAATATGTTGAAAAGAATAAAGGAAAGAAAATGGTGAATGGATAAAACAAATTTAAAGAATTACCAACACCTGTTTTGGCCAGGAGTTTGTTCATGTACACATTGTATTCTTGGTTTGGTTTGGTTTACGGCATATCAACCTCGGTGGGTCATTTAATGCCGACAAAGTTGTGAAATAAATTCATTCTTAATGGATAATACAATTTTGTTTATCAACTCATGTTTTTCTATTTAACCCATAGATGGGACCCTAACAGGTACTACCACACCGGGTCAGAGTGGGTCAGGGAGCAATGGTGATAAAGGGGTGCTCCACATTCCCCAAACCTCCAAAACTGGAACCTCACCATCAGATAGAGTTTAACGTCACGTGGCCCCATTGGGGGAGTCTCACCCCTCTGCAGAGGTGCAGTCGGTGCATTCTAACGCCCCAGCCGACAGGGCGGACACTGTATTCTATTTATTATTATTTTAGATATTTTAGATTTTACGTTGGACGAAACACATCTCCAAAACTGTCAAAAAGGTCGAGGGTGTCCTGACGTCACTCAGCAAGACCTTTGTCAGCCGCTCACCGGCTATCTATTTGAAGCTGTACAAAGCTATGGTGCGGCCACATTTGGAGTTTGCATCACTGGTCTGGAACCACTATCTTGCTCAGAATATTAACCTCCTAGAAACTGTACAGAGACGTGCAACCAAACGAATACCCTCCATCAGGCATCTACCATACTCTAAATGTCTTGCAGCCCTGGGAATGGATTCGTTGAAACTTCGACGTCTGGCAACTGACCTGGTAAACGCTCATAAGGTCATTAATCATCTTAACAACAGCAACCTTGAGCACCTTTTTGATTTCCATCTTTCTAACACATGTGGGCATGCCTACAAAGTCAGAAAATAGCACTGCTCACGTGACTTTCGGAAACATTTTTTCATGCTCAGAATTGCAGAGACATGGAATAAACTGCCCACGTCTGTTGTAGGCTGCCGAAGCACTGAATCTTTCAAAGCCTCCATGCTTCCTGTGGTCCGCCGACACTATACCTGATGCCATTCTCCACATACACACGCACACACATACATGCATATTACTACTGTAAACTGTTCATGTTCCTGACACTAATACATTATTCTGTGTACTTGACATGAAACTTTGATGAGTTGTGGTGCACCTGAGCACTGTACACAATAAATTTCATTATCATACCACACTGATATTTGCACCCCAAAAACAGGGGGGGGTCAAATTTATGTGACCTGAAAAAAAAATCAGAAAGTTTTGAAATAAAATAACTGATGCATTGTAAGATTCATTCATTGATGAATCAACACTGAAAATTTCATTAATATCGAATAATTCCCTGATTTTTGGTAATTTTTTTTCAAACGGGGGTGTCAAAATTGTATTGAAAAAAACACGGATTTTTCAACAAATTGGGTATACCTAGTATACAATGTACCGTATTTGACGGCATATCAGACGCACTTTTTTCCCAAAAATGTTGGCTCAAAAAATTGCTTTGCGTCTTATACATCGTAGGTGAAGTTTGAGACTTATTATCAATTTTATTATTATTATTATTTCCTGCTACTGAGATGTCTTGTGTATGCTTATTGCTTGCCTGTACTGCCAAATTGCTTTTATACAGCTATGTTTCTGCTTGTGTAATGCACGGCTAAACTGTTTTCAACAATACATGCTTAAATACACTAAAAACTTTTTTTCTGAATCTGACCTGATGAAATGGGGGTGCGTCTTATATGTCATCAAATACGGTACTTATGCATGGGTGATACTGTTTTTTTATTTAATAATATCTTTTCAGCTAGTATATTAGGTCTGAGACCTGTCAGCTGTTCCTTATAAATATTCATTTTAAATCCACAGAATATTTAATATCATTCCACAGATTATCCAACTTTGCTTTGAAGGAGTTTAGAGATGGGGCATTCACTACTGATGAAGGTAGTTTATTCCATGTATTCACCACTCTGTAGCTTAAATAATTTTGTCTTGCGTTTGCTTTACAAGATTTTTAAGGAGTTTTAATTTATGTCCCCTTGTATAGGTATTTTGAGCAATGTTTAGTAGGTCAGAGTTCATTGAATAAAAACCATGCGTGTATTTGTAGGCTTCAATCATATTTATTTATTTTTATTTATTTTTTTATTTTTTCATTAAAAAAAGGTTATTTACTAAGCTTAGTTTCGATGTGGCCCAAAACTAGAAATATGAGGGCCCAAGACTAAAAGTATGGGGGCCCTATGAGAATCAAATTCACTAACAATAGTCTGCTAATCTCGCTAACTATTAAACCACGTGACAACGTCATTGTTCTAACAAAAAAATTCTATCTAGTCGTTAAAGGGTAAACCACTCCTTAAAGGACTAAAAATAAAATAAAAAAACAAGAAAAAATAAAAATAATCGAAAGAATATAATAAATCATGATTATTTTATTACGAAATGAAATAATAAAAATTCATTTCCTTATAATTTTTTTTTCTTTTTTTTTCGGGACGCAGAATAGGGTAATATTTCGTGCCGGGTACGTGCATCATTATCATGGTGGTATGGGTGTGGTTAAACTGTCTAAGACACTGACATAGAAAGAGGAGGCGTTTAAAATAGTTTATTGAGGTTGTTTTTAGTATTTAGAGAAAGAAGAAAAAAAGGGGGAGGACAGAAAGGTGTATGTATGGGGGTAAGGGTGACGTTGCTTCTTGAGGAGAGGAAGCTCCTAAGAAAACGAGAAGAAAGAAAAAAAAAGCAGACAGATTTTAAATATTAGTCACCCTTCCTTCCTTTTTTTTTTTTTTTTCTTTTTTTTCACTTGTGTGAATTTGATACAAGAAAGCCCAGATAAAGATACAATCACTGGCTACGATGTTGAAAACACGCCTTGCGCACCGGCGAAGACGTTCAACACGACACAAGGAAATTATTTATGTTTGCGAACGCTTTAAAAATGAAAATAAAAAAAAAAATGAAAAAAATAAAAATAACCAGTCAGTATTAACTAATTTATATATCAAGCCCAGTCAAGCCTGGCACAAGGTCATTAATAACGAAGCCCTCAGTTTGAATTTGACATAATTTAAAATTATCTTTTGACGGTAGCTTAAGTTAAACAATAAAATGACTGTTTTTTTTTTGGGGGGGGGGTGTTCTAATCCAGTATTTTATTTGGGGGGGGTTTAACGCACAGCATATTGGGTAGTATATCACCGGTGCCAGGTCGGTGATAAGTTTAAAAAAAACATGCCTACAGGATTTTTTAAAAATTGATTTTATATTTAAAAAAAAAGAAAGAAAGAAGATAAATAGTAGTACCTAACCCGTTCGCCACGAGTAGGATGTGACACAAGGTCCTAAGTACGGGGCACCCAACAAGGATCGAACTCGTTATTAAGTAATAGTAACTAGATCCGCGAGACTAGCTTGCTAACCATTACACCACGATATGACGCCCATTTTTTTACCCAACCCGTTCGTCACGCGTAGGATGTGACACAAGGTCGTAGTTTTAAATGTATCAAAAATAAATTACATGTGTATGTGTAATATTATTTTGCTTTTTTAAAAATCTTTTTTTTTACTGATGCTCATTATGTTACTACTTTTCGACTTAGACAAAATTTTTACCTTAAATAATCGATTTAATTAATTTTAATTCGTTTTTAAAATGAAAACGAGTCAACATTTTGTCGTAATCTAATATAGGGCATTCAGTAAAGATCGAACTCGCTATTCAATTCAATAGTATTAGATCAGCGAGACTAGCTTGCTAACCATTACACCACGATAGGATGCCTATTTTTACCTCACCCGTTCGCCACGCGTAGGATGTTACACAAGGTCGTAAGTGTGGCATTCAGTGAGGATCGAACTCGCTATTATTCAGTAATATTAGATCAGCGAGACTAGCTTGCTAACCATTATACCACGATGGATACCCATTTTTATCTAACCCGTTCGACAGGCGTAGGATGTTACACAAGGGCATTCAGTGTGGATCGAACTCGCTATTCCGTACTATTAGATCTGCGACACTAGCTTGTTAACCATTACACCACGATAGGTCACCATTTTATCTATAAAAAAGGAAGCTATTCAAAAAGAAAAAAGCAGCGAATGTGAAATTAAACTTATAACAGTAGGTATATATTTAGTAGTTGCTTTAAGTCATATAGTAGAAAGAAGAGTTGGCTAAACTTGCAAATCGGTCGGAAAATTAGGGTGACCAGAAAAAAGCAGAACCCACAAATTTTGTAATAAAACTGTTAATTTTAACTAAGGGGGTTTAGAGTTAGTTTGATGGGAAAATAAATAAATAAATTGTTTTTTCTGCGTCACCCTGTATACAGGGTGACCCAGAAAAAACAGAACCCACAAATTTTGTAATAAAACTTAATTTTAACTTGAGGGGTTAGGGTTAGTTTAATGGGAAAACAAATAAATAAATTGGGTTCTGTTTTTTTCTGGGGCACCCTGTATACAGAAAAAACAGAACCCACAAATTTTGCAATAAAAATGTTAATTTTAACTAGAGGGGTTTAGGGTTAGTTTAATGGGAAAATAAATAATTTGGGTTCTGTTTTTTTCTGGGTCACCCTGTATACAGAAAAAACAGAACCCACAAATTTTGTAATAAAATTTTAAATTTTAACTAGGGGGTTTAGGGTTAGTTTAATGGGAAAAAAAATAATTTGGATTCTGTTTTTTTCTGGGTCACCCTGTAATGTTTTAATTTTTCGACCGATTTGCAAGTTTAGCCGAAGAGTTTAGATGTCAACGTAGGCGGCTTAAAAATACCCCTGAATTAATTCGTAACCAGAATTTAAAATACACTTGATTCTTTCTATTCATTAATTAAATGAATTAGAGGTTACTTTTGGGTTGGAGTTTTTATTCTGTTGAAAAAAAGAGACTTGCTCTTTTTTTAGCTTCTCCTCGACTATTTTCACGTATAATTATTTAAAATTAAGTTTTTATGTTTTTCTTTCATGTATTTTTTTCTTTCTTGGTTACTAGGTACCACCAATTTTCCCTGTGAAATGTACCCCCCTCCTATATTTAACACAATGAAACTTGCATAAAGGTTAATATTATCTTGAATTTTTTTGACCATTCGAAAGATGAAACATTAAACAAACTCCTGGTGATTTTTAAAAAAATTTTCAGCTTACGGAAATAATGAAAATTATGAATGAAAAACAATGTTTAATTTTTGTACGGTTAAATCAATAGAAATTTAACGTAGTCAAAAACAATTTATGACTAGAGGCTTTTTTTTGAAAATTCTATGAAAAATTAATTAATGGTCAGATTTTCACAAAAATTTCCAGAATTGCTTATCTTTTGATAAAAATATGTGTGAAATAGTTTTTTCCTAAAATATATTAGGGGAAATATTTTTTACGAGGTCTACCCCACTCCTATTTTATTTTATGAAATATACAAAAAATAAACCGACTAAAAAAAATTCTTACTTTTTTTCTAGAAAGATAAGAGTCTGAATAATTATATCAGAAGATTTTTATAAGTTTCAATGCTATAGCATTTAGTAAAAGAACCATGAATACAGAATTCTGCTAAAAAAAATATCAATAAAGAATTGACCCTGTTGTTAAAAAAACGGACTGTTTTACTTATTTTTCAAGATAACAGTGAGTAATTGGGAAATCAGATAATTTGATGTTTGAATTAATTGTTTTTCTTTGTAACAACTATATATGTTCGTTATTTCTTTTTTGCGAGATTTTAAAAGAAAAAGTTTACGTTTCTTCCTTCATTTTGCCCTTAACTAATCACGTGACCTATTTTGGTAGTACCTAATGTACATAAAGATGTTTTCAATGTAGTAACAATGAGGAAGGAGTCATCTGCTCACGTGACTTTCGGAAACATTTTTCTCTCCGATCGCCCGTTTAGCCTATGCAAGGGCCAAAGTGGGGTGTTGTATGTCATGTACTGCTCAGCCACCAGTATTCCGTCCTTAAGTATCACAAGTCGCTACCCACGGCCAACAGGTGGCCCCGTCTTACCCCTCTGCAGAGGTGTAGTTGACGTATTCTAAAGCCCCAGCTGACAGGGCTGCAGATGGGTTGGTAAATATATAAGTAAAAGTCGTCGGGGTGGCCTAAAGTCGGTATCAACCAATCAGCGAGGGAGTCTATCCCCTCTTCACTAGCATTAGACCAAAGAGAT
Organism: Doryteuthis pealeii; assembly: GCA_023376005.1. Classification (NCBI taxonomy): domain Eukaryota; kingdom Metazoa; phylum Mollusca; class Cephalopoda; order Myopsida; family Loliginidae; genus Doryteuthis; species Doryteuthis pealeii. The sequence continues at coordinate 5,283,608 of CM042182.1, read as the reverse complement.
TGTTTTTTTTGCATCTCGAGTGGAGCGCCACACCTACCATCAGCTCCTTACTTTACCGCACCGATCCCTGTGCTACTCATACGCTGAGTTAGCGAGGGTCGGTATCGAACTAGGAACCTTGTGGCTTCTTTCTAGCTGAGTGCTCTACCGACCCTTAAATATATAAGTAAAAACAGTGAAACATTTGATAGTTGGTTTAATGCTTTCTAGGGAGCTCAACCAACCATGTCCATTTGTTTATAATGAAATCTAATAATAACTTTACCGCACAGATCGCTGTGCTACTCATAAGCTGAGTTAGCGAGGGTCGGTATCGAACTAGTAACCTTGTGGCTTCTAACTGAGTGCTCTACCGACCCTTAAATATATAAGTAAAAACGGTGAACATTTGATAGTTGGTTTAATGCTTTCTAGGGAGCTCAACCAACCATGTCGATTTGTTTATAATGAAATCTAATAATAACAAAATGTCCATAAAATGGATTACACAAATGAATAAGCCAAGCAACATGGCGGGTTTACATGTGCTGATAGCATGCTTCAATATAAGCAATTTATTTTATGATGATAGACGTTTGTTACCATGACAACCAGAAAAAGGCATATGAAGTCTCAGGAGACTTTCAGAGTCGATAATGACTCAGTCAATAAGTCTGAAGCAATGGATTGGTTTGTTTTGTTTTATGGCATATCAACCTCGGTGGGTCATTTAATAATAATAATGAAATTCATTCTTTGATGAGTTGTGGTGCACCTGAGCACTGTACACAATAAATTTCATTATTATTAAATGACCAACAGAGATTGATATGCCGTTAAACAAAACTCAAACAGATTCATGTAATTAATTAATATTAATTAGTAAAATAAAGCATTATATAAGTAGTCATTTAATAATAATAATGAAATTCATTCTTTGATGAGTTGTGGAGCACCTGAGCACTGTACACAATAAATTTCATTATTATTAAATGACCCACAGAGATTGATATGCCGTTAAAAAAAACAGATTCATGTAATTAATTAATATTAATTAGTAAAATAAAAGCATTATATAAGTAGGAGATTAGATCAAAAAATATTCTTTGTTCTGTAATATAAATGCTTTTGTTTCCTTATGGATTTACTAATGGGCCTAAATACATAAAGTTTTTCTGTCTTTTTTTATCTTCCTTTATGCGGCACCGCTTCCTCTTCACACTTTCAAACAAGATGTAACAAAAGATAATATCAAAGTATTAATTTCATCTAACAAAACAAAGGAAGTATGTCTCAAAAGTCAGCAAATTATATATATCACTTTATAACAATAAGTATATGAATACAGAGGTAATTATATACTAATGTAGTTAACTATAGTCTGTCTCTCTCTCTCTCTCTCATATATATAATATATATATATATATATATATAATAATAATAATAATGAAATTTATTGTGTACAGTGCTCAGGTGCATCACAACTCATCAAAGTCTCATGTCAAGTACACAGAATAATGTATTAGTGTCAGGAACATGAACAGTTTACAGTAGTAATATGCATGTGCGTGTGTGCATATGTATGTGGAGAGTGGCATCAGGTATAGTGTCGGCGGACTACAGGAAGCATGGAGGCTTTGAAAGACTCAGTGCTCGGCAGCCTACAACAGACGCGGGCAGTTTATTTCATGTATCCACAACTCTGAGCGTGAAAAAATGTTTCCGAAAGTCACGTACTGTTTTCTGACTTTGTAGGCATGCCCACGTGTGTTAGAAAGATGGAGATCAAAAAGGTCCTCAAGGCTTGCTGTTGTTAAGATGATTAATGACCTTATGAGCATTTACCAGTTCAGTTGCCAGACACCGAAGTTTCAGTGAATCCATTCCCAGGGCAGCGAGACGTTCAGAGTATGGTAGATGCCTGATAGAGGCTATTCGTTTGGTTGCACGTCTCTGTATTTAATGCCAACTAAGTTTTCAACCTCGGTGGGTCATTTAATGCCAACTAAGTTTTCGATTCATAGCAGTAGTTTGGTAGAAAAAAATGTATTTATGTCAGTTGCAAATGGAAGCGAATCTGACGGGATGTTGAAATGAAAAATAAAGGAAAGAAAAATGTTGAATGGATAAAATAGAATTTATCTTATTTTATTTTACTGACACGTGTTTCGGCCAGGAGTTTATCCATGTACAAATGTATTCTATCTATTATTTTTTTAAATACAAAATAAAATAAAATAACAATAGAAAAACTATAAAAAATTTTTTAGTATACAGGGAAATAATGGCTTCGTCAGAGTTTTTAAAACAAGATTTACTCTGACAAAGGCCGTTATTTTCTTGTATATTAAAAAAAATTTTTTTGTAGTCTTTCTATTATTGTTATTTTATTTTATTTTGTATTTAAAATAATAATAGAGAGAATTACAGAATACCATTATATATACTAGCAACAAAAAACACCCTCTGGGCGTCATAAAAATTAATTTTTGAAAGACATTGCCTGAGAGGGTGGGAGTTAAAAATTCAATGTCAGAGGGTTTGTATCATAAGTAAGCAAAATCCTCATATTTATTAAAGGGGTAAAAAAAACAAAAAAAAAAAACAATTTGAAATGAAAACTGAGCCCCATCCCTCTCAAATAAAATGTTGCGTGCATGTAATAATCAAACAATTATTTTGAATATTTTCCACATCAATTTTACACAAAATCATAGGTATTTATTAATTTGTAAACTTTTTAGTTAATTTCTTGTTACAGTAAAAAAAAAAAAAAAAAAAAAAAAAAAAAAAGGGACGAGAGAAAAAATAATTTTTATAATTGCTTACTCAAATTTTGGGTGTATATTGTGACATAGAGTTATGACATAGTTTTGTTACAGACAGAAATACAGACAATCTCCATTATTGATACTAGCAAATATATGCACCCTCCGGGTGCAAGTATTTCAATTTTAATATAATAAAATATCATGTTAAATTAAAAAAGCCAAAGAACTGAATAAGAATTCAGATAAAAATTTGAACAGAGGGGTATGATTTAAAATAGAACAACTTTGAAACTAACTCTTCATCATTTTCCCTTACTCCCGTCTTTCATTGGTAAATTTTCCTAAATTAACTATTTAGTTAAAATAAGAAGTAAAGAATGAAATTACAGTTATTTCTTCTTTTTAATGAATATCTTTTAAGATTTATCCCCGAGATTTTTGCTCATATTCATTGATATAAAACCAAACAATTAGAAATCAATAATACTAAGCATATATTTATTAAAATCAAAATTTTAAGATCAATATGCAAATTAGCCTTCCCATTCACACTGTAATCCGCTATTTTGTTGTATATATAAATATAATTGCATGTTATTCGTATGTCGATATGGTCAGCAGTCTTAATGATGTAAAACAATTTTATTAATAATTAAAGTTTAAATTAAAAATAAAATCATGGAGAATGTGATGTAAATAACTAAAGGAATTGTGACTTGTATAGTAATATAGTTTTGGTTACATACAGAGAAACCCACAATCTCCATTATAATAAGATATATATATATATATATATATATATATATATATTATTATTATGGACTCTCTCATCAATTTGACACATGAGGGTTCACCCACACAATGAACACCCACACAGTGATTTGTTTATAGTGGTGAAGGCTTGTGTTGGATCATCCACACTTTTTGGCACAGTCGATAGGAAAGAATTGGTACATCAAGGGTTGCCACAAACCCAATCAATGACCAACCTCAGGAATTTTGAATTCAGAGTTATCCCTCTCTAGACTGGTTACCTACCCAAGGCTGAAGAGCCCAGTCTGCCCTATTATTTAACCCATAGCTGGAGGGAGAATATATGGATTCATACCTTTCCCAAGGGTATTAGTGCTATGTGAAATGCCAACAGCTTCGTCTAGGAATTGAACTCGAATCGACGAGACCATTTCCCACAATCCCCATATATATATATATATATATATATTATATATATATATATATATATATATATATATATATATATATGGTGATTGTAAAATAATTTGCTATTTTCAAAAAACTTATGATTTATTTCTGAATCATTATTTTTACAAAAAATGAATACGAGAACACATATAACATGGATTGTTTGTTCTGTTTTATGGCATATCAACCTCAGTGGGTCATTTAATGCCAAGTAAGTTTTGGATTCGTTGCAGTAGTTTGGTAGAAAAAAAAATGTATATATCTGTAGATTTTAACTATTGTTCAATTACTCATATTTATTTAGTACAATCCCATTCTTTTACGAAATGTAAAATCATGGATGGTTTTTTTTCGTGAAAGTTTTTTCAAATTATTTGCTTGGTAGTATTTTTTTTTGCACTAGATCAAAGTCTACACACTCTAGCAGTATATGTTTCACTGTAAATCTCTCTTGGTATGTAGTGCGTATCGGGGATTCTATGCCCTCTAGTAAATAATGCTGAGTGATATAGGTGTGGCCTATGTGAAGACGGGTCAGCACAATCTGTTCTCTTCTATTTTTGTTGTATTTTAAGTTCCATTCCACAATGCTAGGTTTAATGTCTTGAATTTTGCATTCCAATGATTTTGCCATTTTTTAATGATAATTTTTTTCACAACTTTTTTATAATCAGTATATGGTATTTTTGTTTTTGTTAGTGTACAATCCCACTTCTTTTAGAAAATGTAAAATCCTGGATGGTTTTATTCAGATCACTTGCTTGGTAGTATTTTGTTCGCACTAGATCAAAGTCTACACACTCTAGCAGTATATGTTTCACTGTAAATCTCTCTTGGCATGTAGTGCATATTGGGGATTCTGTGCCCTCTAGTAAATGATGATGGGTGATGTAGGTGTGGCAGCACAACCTGTTCTCTTCTATTTTTGTTGTATTTTAAGTTCCATTCTCCAATGGTAGGTAAACAATGGAAATAGATGAATTAATTCTGATGATAGGTTGATGGGATTTTACGGCATGTCAAACCATATTGGATTATTTTATGACAAAGATGTTTTGTTTTATCCATTTTTGGTGATACTGATAGCTGGGACACACATATTTGATTTGAACGAGTCCCACTGGAAATTTGATGGGTCCCAACTTAAGTTTCTTAATAAATTGTAGAGTTTTTATCTATGAACAACTAAAGCCGTCTAACCTCTACTTTGTACTCTATATAATGAAATTTGTTCCCAAGAAAATATTGAAATGTATTTACACTTAGCTGGAAATGGTGGGTTGGTTGGTTGGTTTATTAATTTTAACGGCATATCAACCTGTCCAGGGTTATATCATGCCTAGCGGTTGGGGTGTTATACATATTGTGTATTCATATATATACTTTTAGTAATTGGTTTTAACAATGTGTTAGCATTATTGGGAATCATATTGTATGGCATTGATTTGTTTCATGTCTATATTCTATGGTATAATTTTATTTCCCTCAAAGGAGAAAATATCCTCTATGTTAACATTTTCAAATAGATCCTTCATATTGTTTGCTTTAAAATAATGTTTTCTGATGTGAGCAAAAATCTGCATTCCATCAATAAGTGTTTGACTGTCAGGGTGTTTGACATGTTTCACATTGTGGTTGTTGTTCTTGTTTGAGTATATAAGAGTGTGTTAGTTTTGTATGACCAATGCATAATCGGGACATAATGACTTGTTCCTTTCTAGACTTCCTTAAAGTTAGTCTGCAGCCTCCAAAGTCGGTTTGATTAGGAAGAGTTTATTGTGGATACAGTTATTCCAGTGTTGCTGCCATTTTGTATGAAGGAATTTATTAATTTTAGGTTTCAAGTCAGTATATGGGAAATGGTGGGGGTAGAAAAAAAAAAAAAAACACTGGGATGCATGGATACAATTTTTCTGGGTACTTTTAGATTTTTATGCGTCAATGACATAGGATGCATACCTATCAGCATCTCTGATTCTTGTTGTGTATTCAATTGTTTTTATCTGTTTTTTAAAACTCATGTTTTATCTATTTAACCCATAGATGGGGCCCTAACAGGTACTACCACTCCAGGTCAGAGTGAATCTGAGAGTAATAGTGATGAAAGGGTTCTCTACACTCCCCCACAACTCCAGAATTGGAACCTCACCACTAGATGCAGTTTAACATCATACCCAGGATACTAAAACCCTCAGCCACTGCCTTCTAGCACACATGATAAAAAGGGTTGATTTGGCTTAGTTTGGTTTGTTTTACGGCATATCAACCTCAGTGGGTCATTTAATGCCGATAAAGTTTTGAAATAAATTCATTCTTAATGGATAATCAGTTTTGTTTATAAACATGTTTTACTATTTAACCCATAGATGAGACCCTAACAGGTACTACCACACCCGGCCAGAGTGGACCTGGGAGCAATGGTGATGAAGGGGTGCTCCACATTCCCCAAACCTCCAAAACTGGAACCTCACCATCAGATAGAGTTTAACGTCATTCCCAGGACATGTAGACCCTCAGCCACCGCCTTCTAGCATCCATATGATAAAAAGGGTTGGGGCTTGCATAAGGGCAATAGGGTTGAGGCAATCATATAGGTGCTAGGGCTTGACGTGACCAGCTGATTGATCGAAGGGGGCATCTCCGACCACCTGTCTAGCCTAAGTAATGGCCTAAGTGGAGTGTTGCAGGTCATGGACTGCTCATCCACCAAGACTTTTTCCTTAAGTATTACGGGTCACCACCCACGGCGAACAGGTGGCCACATTTGGGGGAGTCTTACCCCTCTGCAGAGGTGCAGTCAGTGCATTCTAACTCCCTAGCCGGCAGGGCAGAAAATGGGTTAGAGATTTGCCATAAGGGCAATACGTTCGGGACAATCATATAGGTGCTAGGCTAGCCATGACCAGTCGAGTAGTCAGAGGGAGCCTCTACAACCACCCATCTGTTGCAAGTTGAATCTGCTTCCCCCAATCCAGACTTGGGAGGTGGTTTAAATAGCAGGTTGGGCTATTCTACTATGTGACATGGCCAAGTCTTTTTACAGGATTCTTATTGGCTGGTGGTTTTAGTGTGGATATTTTTATCCATATTGTAGAATGAATATAGTCACCTTCACAGGAAGGCTGTGACTAGCATCCAGTTACCAGACAAAAAAAAGACATGGGTGTGATGTAAGAGTAAGTTTCAACTGTAATTTGATTCTTTACTTCCTATTTTAACCAAATAGTTAAATTAGGAAAATTTAGCAATGAAAGACGGGAGTGATGGAAGAGTAAGTTTTAGTTGTTCTATTTTACGATTATACTCCCCCACCCCATTTCAAATCTTTATCTGCATTCTTATTTAGTTTCATTAGCCTTTCTGATATATCTAATCTTTTATTACATTAAAACTTAAATACTTACACCCTACAGAGGGTGCATATATTAGCTAGTTTATTTTGGCTTTCAAAAAAATTTAAGAAGTTGGTTGATATGGATTATTTGACATGGAATTACACGATATAGATTTGAAATATAAGTATTATGATGTGTGCCGAAGCACTGAATCTTTCAAAGCCTCCATGCTTCCTGTAGTCCGCCGACACTATAGCTGATGCCACTCTCCACATACATATGCGCACAAATACATGCATATTACTACTGTAAACTGTTCATGTTCCTGACACTAATACATTATTCTGTGTACTTGACATGAGACTTTGATGAGTTGTGGTGCACCTGAGCACTGTACACAATAAATTTCATTATTATTATTATAATCAACTCTGAACTTCAATCGGATCTTTATTATCCAGTAAGTGTTTTAAACTAAAAACAAAAAAAACTGAAGTACATTATTTTCACCAAGTGTCAGAGGTCACTGATTAACCCCATGAGGACGAGGACTGTGTATAGTAATTTTCAGAGTACACACAGATTATTTCCTGAATTATTGACATAAGTCCGTATTATTGTTTTGATTTTTCAAACAGTTTAATTAGTATTTCTCAGAATTTTTGAGATGAGACTTGATAATTAGTATTATTTGTATTATTTGGACTATTGTCCTCATCTTTATTGTTATCTACACTATTTCTCTGAATTTTTTAGATGAGACTTGATAATTAGTATTATTTGGATTATTCGGACTATTGTCCTCATCTTTATTGTTATTTACACTATTTCTCTGAATTTTTGAGATGAGGCTTGATAATTAGTATTATTTGTATTATTTGGACTATTGTCCTTATCTTTATTGTTATCTACACTATTTCTCTGAATTTTTTAGATGAGGCTTGATAATTAGTATTATTTGGATTATTTGTACTATTGTCCTTATCTTTATTGTTATCTACACTATTTCTCTGAATGTTTTAGAGGAGGCTTGATAATTAGTATTATTTGGATTATTTGGACTATAGTCCTCATCTTCATTGTTGTGGACTGCTGAAACACTGCATCTTTCAAAGCTTCCATGCTTCCTGTAGTCCGCCAACACTATACCTGATACTCCCATCCACACTGATATGCACGCACGCTCACACATACATGTATATTATTACTATATGCTGTTCATGTTCCTGACACTAATACATAATTCTGTGTACTAGACATGAGACTTTGAGGAATTGTGGTGCACTGTACACAATAAATTTCATTATTATTATTATTATTTTATTGTTATCTACACTATTTCTGTGAATTTTTGAGATGAGGCTTGATAATTTGTATTATTCGGACTATTGTCCTCATCTTTATTGTTGAATGGTCTACCGACTGAGCAAACCGGCTCTAAATATATATATGTATATAAAACAGAAGACACTTAATAAATTCTAGGGGGGGGGGTAAGTATTCTTGATTTTCATAGAGAAAAAGACAAAATATTTTGTCTTAAATCAAAGAAAATTTTAAGTTTTTTTTCTTGATTTTCTTAGAGAGACAATTATATAAAATATATATATATATATATATATATATATATATATATATATATATACATACATTTATATATGTATTATTTGGATTATTCGGACTATTGTGCTCATCTTTATTGTTATCTACACTATTTCTCTTAATTTTTAAGATGAGGTTTGATAATTAGTATTATTTGGATTATTCGTACCATTGCCCTCATTTTCGCGTTATCTGTACAAAGTTTCAGCCGATGGACCAATTGGACACATAGCATAGTGGATAAAGGTGTTGGTTAAGACAGTTCTAGGTAACAGTTATCTCTAGGCTGCAGTAACTTATCCTGTGTAATTTGTTTCAATAGAAAATATTGAAATGTATTTACAGTTAGCTTGAAATAGTGAGGGAAGAAAAAAGAAAAACACTGGGACGCACGGATACGATTTTACTACGTCCTTTTAGATTTTTGTACGTCGGGGACGCAGGATGCGTACCTATCAGGATCTCTCACTCTCTCTCTCTCTCTATATATATATATATAAGTAAAAGTAAAGTCATCGGGGCGGCCTAATGTTGGTATCAGCCAGAGAGCGAGGGAGTCTATCCTCTTTTCCCTAGCGCTAGACCAAGGAGATTATTTTAGCGTCTGAGGTGGATCGCCACACCTACCATCAGCTCCTCAATTTACTGCACAGATCCCTGTGCTACTCATACACTGAGTTGGCGAGGGTCAGTATCGAACCAGAAACCTTGGGATTCCTAGCTGAATGGTCTACCGACTGAGCAAACCGGCTCTAAATATATATATATATTATATATATATATATATATACACACATTTATATATGTATTATTTGGATTATTCGGACTATTGTCCTCATCTTTATTGTTATCTGCAGAACATTTCAGCCTGATGTGTCCTCCGGCTGAAACGTTGTACAGATGACAATAAAGATGAGGACAATCGTCCGAATAATCCAAATAATACAAATTATCAAGCCTCATCTAAAAAAAATTCAGAGAAATAGTGTAGATAACAATAAAGATGAGGACAATAGTCTGAATAATCCAAATCATCAAGCCTCATCTAAAAAATTAAGAGAAATAGAATTTATATAATTGTACTTTATGTATTTATAATAATTTATAATCAATTTTATAATAATATATAAGATATATTAGGCGTCTTTTGTTTAATTTTTCTAAAATGAGTAAAGATATAAGCGAAAGATTAACAAGGAAGTGTCCACATGTTTGTCGTATTTGTCATAAATAAACAACCAATTTTATCATCAGGTAAACTTTGTACGATAAAGTTAAGGTTGTTGATAAATTAAAATTGCAATTAATAAAAGAAATATTAATTTTTTTTTTAAGTCAAAGAAAAACGTTATGACAAACGAAAAGTATACAAGTGTATAATATGCAAAATATTTTTTTTTAATGTCAGGTATCAAATTTCAGTCAACCACTCAAAAAATAAAAATATAAAATAATAAATAAATAAATAATAAACAAAAATATAACAAATTCTTGAAAGTTAAAAAGAGAAAATTAAAAATGAATTATTTTTTTTTTACCAACACTCGTATTTAAAATTCGTTTTTTTTAAAAATTTTCTAACGATTAAAAAAAAAACAAGATAGTCAAATAGATATAATATAATAAGTATATATAAATAAGAGACAAAAAAGATGAATAAATAAATAAAATAATAATTATTAAGTAAAACTATCCTCAAAGAAAACACACTACTTCTCCTATAATTAATAAAATGTCTATAATAATAAACAGGGGTCACTTGTTTATTGTCATTGTTGCTTTTATAATTATTTTAATCGGCTCTCTACAGATCTTAAGAAGAAAATAAAAATAAAAATAAAAATATACAAACAAGAAAAATGCTAAAAATAAACAAGTTAACAAAAAAGACAAGAATATCTAAAAAAATAAATAAATAAAAAGTAATGAAAATAAATATATGGAAAAAGACTATACTGAAAAAAGAGTAAAAAAAAAAAAAAAATGATTAAATTCAAAAACTAAAGTAAAAAAAAAAAATAATTAAAAAATAATTGTTTAAAAAAAATCGAATAAATTTAAAAACAAAAGTAAAAAAATATTTTAAAAATAAAAGTAAGTAAAAAATAAATCTATTTTTAAAAAATAATCAAATATAAATCTATAAACAAAAGTTAAAAAATTTTTTAAAATAAATATAATTAAAAAATAAATTTATCTAAAAAAATAATCAAATAAATTTAAAAACAAAAGTAAAAATAAATAAATAAATAAAATAAGTAAAAAAAATACTAAAAGTAAATAAGTAAAAAAAATACTAAAAGTAAATAAGTAAAAATAAAATTTATTTAAAAAAAAAAAATAATCAAATAAGAAAAAAGGGGCCCCTCAAAATTTTTCATCAAACCTCATATTGTATTTAAAAAAAAAAAAAAAAAAAAAAAAGACGAAAAAAGCCAACACAAAGAAAAAGAAGGGGGTACTTGCTTCCTTTTTCTAGCAATTTAATTTAATGGTATCAAAACTTTTTAAAAGGCTAATTTTCCATGTGGGATTTAATCTTAATTTTATATCTCCCGGGATTTTCTAATCTAATTAAATTATTTAAAAAATAAATAAAAAAAAATAATAATACATAACTGTTCGAGTATATTAAGATTTTTTTTCTCTTAATTTGTTATCAAAACTTAAAAGAAAAAAAAAAGAAAAAAAATGAACAAAACACAATATGAAGCTAGGTAAAAAAAACTATATATTTTTACTTTCATATTTCCCAGGATTTTTAAATCAAATTATAAAAAATACTGTTTTGAACATATTAAGATTTTTTTTTCTCTTAAGACTTAACTTGTTTTATGTTGCCAAAACTTAAAGATAAAAAAAAATCGAACACAATATGAATCTAGGTAAAAAAGATACATTGTTATTTCTAATTTCATATTTCCCGGGATTTTTTTAATTAAATGATAAGAAAAACATAACTATTTTGAATATATTAAGATTTGTTCTCTCTCTCATCTTGTTTTATGTTGTCAAAATTTAAAGATAAAAAAGCCGTGAACACAATATGAAGCGAGGTAAAAAACCGAAAACAACACATTATTATTTAAACTGTCAGTCATGTGTGGGAGTGGTTGAAGCTAGCATATTACCGGCCATATATAGCAGTTTTTAAAAAGGTGACTGACCCCAGGGCACGATGAAAAAAATAGGGAACATCCAGGGCAGGGGAAGCTTTAGACGGGGACAGTCCCGATACTCACCAGTCGACATCGCTCTTGTCGTTGGCCACTTTATTGTAGGCATTTAAAAGTGATTCACGATTCTTGCTTAGGTCTATCGCCATGTTGTCCACCAAGCAAGTATTCTTACTACGTCACGACTGATGTGCGTACTACGTCACACAAGTGTTCTTAAAATGCTAACATGAAATGTCATCAGTTTATGCGCTCTTGCTATTTTTCGGCTTAAACAAAACAATTTGTTTCAGGAATTAGACTGTTTATGAAATGTAACGAAATGTAACGGACTTTTAAATCCCTGAGTATTATATTTGATATGCCTGGATTAATCTTAACCGGATTACACGTAAAATAATCGCCACTCCTTTCTGCCATCTCATGTTTCACAAATTAGGTTGTATATGTTGCTTGCTTGGTTGGTTAGTTTAATGGCATATCAACTTTTGTGGTTTATTCAATGCCAAGTTTTTTTTATTATATCTATGTATCAGTACTAGTGTTCCTTAATTGTACGACCGTTATCATCTTGCAACACTCTTTGATTAAAAATGAGACCGTCCCAAATGAAATGCAAAAATGTGAATCCTAATTATCTGGTGTTGCTTATCCGCCGAATTCTTATTTCTTATGAGTGTCGTCACCCAAGCTGAATAATGGACCATTCAATTTTTATTATAAAGAAAGATGGTGAAGTAAAAGGACATGCTACACAAAAAATATAAGAAAGAAAGAAAGTATGGGAAGAGAGAGAGAGAGAGAAAGGGAGAAAGGGAGAGAGAGAGAGAAACTGTGCGCGCGGAAGCGATAACGCTAATCTGTTTCTATCAGACATAATGGAAAGATGAAAAGAAGGAAAGAAAGAAAAAAGAGTAGCAGAGAATTAAATCAAGATTATCATACTTTTTACATATTGAACTAGCAATAGCTCTTAAGTAAACATATTAAACGTTGTAATAATTAAATTATCATAATGTGGTATATCCACAGGTCCTGTTAGTATAAATGATTTGTTTAACTTCATATGTGTTAATGAATTGTTAGAATTAATTTTCATTAACTTCATTTGTATTAATAAATTGGTAGATATAATTTTCATTAATTTCATATGTATTAATAAATTGGTAGAAATATTTTTCATTAAGTTTATATGTATTAATAATCTGGTAGAAATAAATTACATTAACTTCATAAATTGGTAGAAATAATTTTCATTAAGTTTATATGTATTAATAAATTGGTAGAAATAATTTTCATTAACTTCATGTGTATTAATAAATTGGTAGAAATAATGTTTATTACTTTCATATGCATTAATAAATTGGTAGAAATAATTTTCATTAACTTCATGTGTATTAAAAAATTGGTAGAAATAAATTTCATTAACTTTATATGCATTAATAAATTGGTAGAAATAATTTTCATTAACTTCATATATATTAATAAATTGTTAGAAATAAATTTCATTAACTTCATATGTATTAAATTGGTAGAAATAATTTTCATTAACTTCATATGTATTAAATTGGTAGAAATAATTTTCATTAAGTTTATATGTATTAATAAATTAGTAGAAATAATTTTCATTAATTTCATGTGTATTAATAAATTGGTAGAAATAAATCTCATTAACTTCATGTGTATTAATAATCAGGTAGAAATAAATTTCATTAACTTCATATGTATTAAATTGGTAGAAATAATTTTCAATAACTTCATATGTATTAATAAATTGGTAGAAATAAATTTCATTAACTTCATATGTATTAATAAATTGGTAGAAATGATTTTCATTAACTTCATGTATATTAATAAATTGGTAGTAAAAATTTTCATTAACTTCATGTATTAATAAATTGGTAGAAATAATTTTCATTAACTTATTATGTATCAATAATCAGGTAGAAATAAATTTCATTAACTTCATATCTATTAATAAATTGGTAGAAATAATTTTCATTAATTTCATATGAATTAATAAATTGGTAGAAATAAATTTCATTAACTTCATATGTATTAATAAATTGGTAGAAATAATTTCATTATTCATGTGTATTAATAAATTGGTAGAATATTTCATTACTTCATGTGTATTAATTCATTAACTTCATATGGGTAGAAATAATTTTCATTAATTCATGTGTATTAATAAATTGGTAGAAATAATTTTCATTAATTTCATTGTGTATTAATTAATTGGCAGAAATATTTCATTAACTTCATATGCATTAATAAATTGGTAGAAATAATTTTTCATTAACTTTATATGTATTAATAAAGAAATAAATTTCATTAACTTCAATCTTCATATGTATTAATAAATTGTAGAAATAATATATGTATTAATAAATTGTAGAAATGGCTGGTAGAAATAAATTTCATTAACTTCATGGTGTATTAATAAATTGCTTCATATGTATAATAAATTGGTAGAAATAATTTTCATTAATTTCATGTGCATTCATGTGCATTAATAAATTGGTAGAAATAAATTTCATTAACTTCATATGTATTAATAAATTGGTAGAAATAGTATTAATAAATTGGTAGAAATAAATTTCATTAACTTCATGTATTAATAAATTGGTAGAAATAATTTTCATTAAATTCATGTATATATGAAAAAAAATTCTGGTGGTATTTGAACCTCTACAATTGCATTCAAGCATTTATATGATTAAAAGGTAGGTACCTCACATTGTGCAATGGTTAGCAAGCTAGATTTTTAGACCATTGTTAGTGAGTTCAATGGGGCGCCCCATATTTCTGGCCTTGTGCCACATCTAAGCTAAACTTAGTAAATACCTATATGATTAAAACAAGGTGTGTAGTCTAATGGTTAGAGTCGTAGGAAATGGGCTCGTCGACCTGAGTTCAATTCTTGGACGTAGCTGTTAGCATTTCACATAGCGCTAATACCCTTGGGAAAGGTAGGAAACCAATTCTCCCTCCAGCTATGGGTAAATAGCAGGACAGACTGGACTCATTAACCATGGCTAGGTAACCAGTCTAGGAGAATAACAACTCTGAATTCAAACCTGTTAAGCTCCACTTAAGAAATTGACCTTGTGTCACATCCTACTCGTGCAGTGGGGTTGGTAGATAAAATATACGATTAAAAGGTAGGCACCTCACGTGGTGCAATGACTAGCAAGCTAGATTTTTAGACCATTGTTAGTGCGTTCGATGGGGCGCTCCCTACTCCTGGCCTTGTGCCACATCTAAGCTAAGCTTAGTAAATACCTATTTGATTAAAAGGAGTGTGTGTGTAATATAAGAGGAATATGAAAATATGGTCAGGAGTTTCAGGAGTGAAAATATGTAGGAGTGAGATTGATTGGGGGGGAGGGGCTCTCTGACCACCCATCTATCCCAAGTAAGGGCCAAAGGGGAGTGTTGTAAGTCACAGACTGCTCAGCCACCAGGATTGCATCCTCAGGCCTCACGGGTCGCCACCCAAGGCCAACAGGTGTCCCCACTGGAAGGGGAGATCTTACCCCTCTGCAGAGGGCAATCAGCATATTCTACAGCTTCATCTCATAGGGCGCACACGCGTGTATATATATATATATATATGAATTTAACATTATGAAAAAACAATTAGTAATATTACTAATTGTTTTTTCATAATGTTAAATTCATTCTGTCGGATTAATTTCCATTTATTTACACATATATATATATATATATATATATATATCAATAAAGGAAGGAAGAACTCAACACCGTAATTCCATAATAAATTTATTTCGACCAAAATTGGGGCCTATATAAATCTAAGTTGATTTAAATAGGCCCCAATTTTGGTCGAATTAAATTTATTATGGAATTACGGTGTTGAGTTCTTCCTTCCTTTATTGATAAATATTGCTCTGTATATAATCTAAAAGGTTATATACATTGAGCTCTCTTCAGTGATTTAAAGATTCGCTGTATTTATACATACTGGATCATCAATAATAATACAGTGGATCTTAGAAATCATATAGAATCATCCCTTACCACCAAGTTTTGGATAAATCTTATATATATATATATATATATATATATATATATACTAAAGCTGAACAAATCAACATTTGTCTCCTAAAGATTTTTTTTACTGTTTAGTTTAATGACATGAAAATTATACTAAATTATTCCTAAACTAAAAAACGACCCATCTATTACTTTACTTTCTGCCTATCACTTTCATCCTCTCTATATATTTCTTGATTACCTCTTTGGTATATATGTTAGTTTCTCTGGGTGAAGAGAGAGAAGAGAGAGAGAGAGAGAGAGAGAGAGAGAGAGAGAGAGAGAGAGAGAGAGAGAGAGAGAGAGAGAGAAGGGAGAAATTGAAATGTATTTCTGAATAAAATTTCAAAAGCAGCAACTCGTAGCATAAATTAGGCCAAACCTTCCCTTTCTTAGAAATCTTACAAAATGATTTTAATTTTTTGTACATTTATCTATTTATTTAAAAAAAATTAATTCGCTTTACAAATTCCCTTTTCCATAATCTCAATTATCTACCCAGAGCTCAATGGGTGACCAAGGTCATGTTTTATCTAGTATTACACTAAACCTGAGCAAATCAATTTTGTCTCCTAAAGACTTTTTTACTATGTAGAAAATTATACTAAATTATTCTTTACTTTTAGGATTGAATTATGTTTGAAAAAAATTCCATTTTAATTTGTTCTAATTAGTCGTAATTTTCAATTAAGTCAAAAACTGACCAATCTCTTACTTTACTCTGTGTCTATCACTTTCTTCCCCTCTATGTATCTCTTGACTACCTCCTCGTTATATAATGTTAGTTTCTCTGGAGGAGAGAGAGAGAGACGGGAGAATTTGAAATATATTTCTATGTTAAATTTCACAACCAGCAACCCGTAGCTTAAATGAGGTCAAACATTCCTTTCTTAGAAAGCTTACAAAATGATTTTAAGGGTTCGTCGGCCGTATTTTTTTTCCGCTTTGCTAACACCCTTTTCCCTAATCTCAATTATCTACCCAGAGCTGAATGGGTGACCCAATGGGCATGGGTCCTGTTTTGTCTAATATATATAATATATATATATATATATATATGTTGTTTAATAAGCAGAATTCATAGAAAGAAAGAAAAATGAAATACTCTTCTACGTTGCTAATGGGGGTGTAATGGTAAGAAACGTAGGGAATGACTCTCGACGTGAGTTCAAATCCAGAACAAGACTGTTGGCATTTCATACAGCATTATTACCCTTGGGAAAGGTATGTATCCAACTACTCTCCCTCCAGCTATGGGTAATTAGTTGGGCAGACTGGGCTCTTTAATCTTGGCTAGGTAACCAGTCTAGGAGAAGGAAAACTCTGAATTCAAACCTGTTAAATTCTGCTTGTGCTGAGGGTTTGATATATATATATATATATATATATATATATATATATATTTGGGGGAATATGTGCTTAATTGAAGTCGTACCTAATTTTGAAAGTTAATTAATTAATAATTAATTAATTAGGCGGGCATACCTATTAAAATGTAAGGCTAAACAAATCAAGAAAAATCAATCTCTGTATGTACATTTCGCCTATTAGGCCTCATCAGCAGAGCTATAGATATGATGAGGCCTAATAGGCCGAAATGTACATACAGAGATTGATTTTTCTCGATTTGTTTAGCCTTACATTTAAATAGGTATGCCCGCCTAATTAATTAATTATTAATTTATTAACTTTCAAAATTAGGTACGACTTCAATTAAGCACATATTCCCTCAAAAATTGTTGGCTAAAAAAAAAAAAAAAAAAAAAAAAAAAAGAAGCCATATCAAAACACATTGTTTGTGTATTTACTTCTCATATATATATATATATATATATATAAGTAAAGTAAAGTTCTGGCCTAATGTCGGTATCAGTCACTCAGCGAGGGAGTCTATCCCTTTCACTAGCGCTAGACTAAAGATTGTTTTTGCATCTATACTTTACTGCACAGACCTGTTCTCATAACGCTGAAGGAACCCTTGTGGTTTCAGCCGAACGCTCTACCGACAGAGCTAACAGCCCTAATATAGGATATATATATAGATATAGAATACACCGACTGCACCTCTGCAGAGGGGTAACCCCCCCTGCAACAGGTCCACTTGTGGGTCGTGAGTGGCGACTCGTGATGCTTAAGTATGGAACCCTGTTGTCTGACTGTCCATGACCTGCAACACTCCACTTGAACTCTTACTTAGGCTAGACGGCCAGTCGGAGAGGCCCCCTCCGACCATCGACTAGTCACGTCAAGCCCTAGCACCTATATGATTATCCCGGTTAAAGTCATAGGAAATGGACTCCCCGAGTTCAAATCCTGGACGTGGTAATTGCATTTCACTTAGCACTAATACCCTTGGGAAAGGTATGAATTCTACTCTCCCTCCAGCTATGGGTAAATAGTAGGGCAGACTGGACTCTTTAACCGTGGTTAGGCAACCGGTCTAGGAGAAGGAAAACTCTGAATTCAAACCTGTTAAACTCCGCTTAAGAAATTGACCTTGTGTTACATCCTGCTCGTGCGGAGGGGTTGGTAAATATATATGTGATTATCCCGACCCTATTGCCCTTATGGCAAGCCCCCAACCCCTTTTTATCATATGGGCAGTGGTGAGGGTCTTCATGTCCTGGGTATGACGTCAAACTCTATCTGATGGTGAGGTTCCAGTTCTGGAGGTCTGGGGAATGTGGAACACCCCTTTCATCACTATTACTCCCAGGTCCACTCTCACCCGGAGTGGTAGTACCTGACTCATTAAGTTCGATTTAACCGACATTTATGTGGCATTCGACTCACCACATTTTTTTCTCAATGGCGAAACGGGAGACAGCAATTAATTTCTAACATTTCTCCTTCATCTATTTCTCTTATTCACGAGGCTATGTAAACACACACGAGGCCAAATCAAACAAGTTACTAGTTTACAACAGTGATCTCTCTCTCTCTCTCTTCTCTCTCTCTCTCTCTCTCTCTCTCTCTCTCTCTCTCTCTCTCTCTCTGTGTCTCTCTCTCTGTGTGTGTCTCTCTCTGTTTTCTCTCTCTTTCTTTCTTTCTTTCTCTCTCTCTTCTCTCTCTCTCTCTCTTTCTCTCTCTCTCTCTCTCTCTGTCTCTCTCTCTCTCTCTCTCTCTCTCTCTCTCTCTCTCTCTGTGTGTGTCTCTCTCTGTTTTTCTCTCTCTTTCTTTCTTTCTCTCTCTCTCTTCTCTCTCTCTTCTCTCTCTCTCTCTCTCTCTCTCTCTCTCTCTCTCTCTCTCTCTCTCTCTCTCTCTCTCTCTCTCTTTCTTCTCTCTCTCTCTCTCTTCTCTCTCTTCTCTCTCTCTCTCTTTTTCTCTCTCTCTCTCTCTCTCTGTGTGTTGTGTGTCTCTCTCTTCTCTCTCTCTCTCCTGTCTCTCTCTGTTTTTCTCTCTCTTTCTTTTTCTTCTCTCTCTCTTTTCTCTCTCTTTCTCTCTCTCTCTCTCTCTCTCTTCTTTCTCTCTCTCTCTCTCTCTCTCTCTCTCTCTCTCTCTCTCTCTCTGTCTCTCTCTCTCTCTCTCTCTCTCTTTCTCTCTCTCTCTCTCTCTCTCCTCGTCCTCTCTCCCTCTCTCTCCCGTGTCTGTGTGGCTACGTGTGTGTGGTCTTTTGCTTGTAGCGTCTTCTTCCTTCTTTCTTCTCCGTTCTCTCACGCCGCCCTCCCTCCCTCTCTCTCTCCGCTCCTCGTTTTTCTCCTTCTTTCTTCTTTTCCTCTCCCCTCTTCTCGCTCCCCCTCGCTCTTCCTTCCCTCTCCTTTTTCTTTCTTCTCCCCTCCCGTCTCTCCCNGAGAAGAGAGATCTCGACTTATAAGAGGCACACGTTCCGAGGCTCAGTGATCCAACCGCCTATTTTGAGGCTGATACCTTGAAATCACTCTCTTGCTACTGAATCTCTTCGACGGACTGACGTAGTCTTCTACACACCAGCATAGGTCGTCAGTAGACGAGGAGAACTGGAACCGGCATGGGGGAAGCGCGTAGATTTCGTAAAAAGCACAGGCTTCAAATACAAGAGACATGATAAGTTCAGCAACAGTTATTTTTCTGCAACAACCATTAATACCATCAATTATAACATACATCTTGTAAACCTTGCATACACTGTTGTAAACCTTACATTAGCTTGATCTCACTCACGTTTGTATTTTGTATTTACGTTGTTCTATGTGATTGATAAACGCATTGTTTTGTTGTATCAAGCTTGAGGTTGTGTTCAGTTACCGTGTATCCTTGTCTTTATAATTCTTTAAACGTAATTTAAAATAACAATAAATTTATCGGAGAATAAATTGCAATAATGTGATGTTCAAAAGAAAGTTAAAAAAGGTGTATATTATGAATTTAGAAAGTTTGCTAAGAAATAGTTGAAGTGTCAATGGTGAAATGTTCTATGTTAGTAGTCCAAAGTTCGATCAGTACGTGGACGCAGAAATGTAAAATAAAGTTGTGGAATACGACTGATGAAATGTATGGGTAATATTAATTCGTGGCGAGATCTTTGGTAGTAGTAAGGCTGTGATCAGAAGGTTTGGTTTTTGTTTTGTGAGGTGAGGTCGTTCGCTCGGACATCTGTTTTTTGTTGTTGTCGTCGTCGTGGTTCTACTGGCAGCGAGATGGATTTCTGTGTCCAATGTTGATTCTTTCTCTGTTTAAATAATTCCTAGATGATCCGAGATAATTATTTTAGGCAACGAACGCGCGGAGTTAGTTGAAGCATTGGTCATCTGGCCAATGAATCCTGACTATGTATAACATTTGTTAATCATTTGATTTTCTAATCTCTTTCCTTTAAATTTGGGAAAAGAATTGTGTTCGTGTGTTCTTTTAAAAAATCTCTTTTCCTTAAGTTTGAAAAGAATATTGTTCGTGTGTTTTATCCTTAGTGGGACTTATTTAGATATAAAATATTGGATTTATCCTATACATGTTATATGACCATTCAGACTCACCAACAGAAATCACTGCAAAACGGGGAAAACTGGCAAGTAGATACACTCTCTCACTATATATTTAATTTCCCCATCACTGGAATAATATTTGCCTCTCAACCTCTTTTTCATGAGGCCGAAAGATTATTGTATGGGGTGGCAAGAGGTTAACGTTTTAAGGTTTAAAAGGTGCTGTTGGTTATTCATTGGTGCGTGTTCATAGCTTTGGCTTTTACCCCATCTTATTTGATGGTCGTGCTGAAAAGGAAGGAATACAGGAACGAAAAGAAAGAGACAAAAACAGAAATGGTTTTATGACTTAGGATTTATTCACCGGTCATAGCCGCCAAGATGACGATGGAATATATCTTCCCCCAGTAGTAGCGACTAGACACAGTTAAGGCTTAAACTAGAATGGCAGAGAGATTACCTTGGGGGTCGGATGTGGGTCCATTTTCCTGGCACATGCGCGGAGGTTCTTCTGGTGAATGCTCATGGGGTTGTTTATTTATTATTTATTTTTCTTATTCTAATTTTATTTTAATCCCAACAATAGTCTGACGACAAAAATTTTCCCAGTGACGAGGAAGTGAATTCTGTAGTGAACCACACAACTCGAAAAGAACAGTCCAACAGAATCTTTTACGTCGGCCAGGGACACATGCTCTTCATTCGAAGATGGATCATTGCTATTGAGAAAAACGGTGACCATCATTGTGCAATGTGCAACATCGCCCGGTCACGAGAACTCAACTACATAGCTACATTCCTATGTAGAACTTTACGCATAACACATATACAACAAAATGAGCTACTTCTTGACTCATGTAGTGAGAAGTAAGGGATGTGATACAGAGGACTTACTTATTTTGATGTATGATACATGTTTCTGTGTTGGTAATATACTGCTGTCTAAACAAAAGGCTGCATTACTTTTTGACTCACATGTGGGAAGTAGGAGATGTGATCCACAGAGGACTACCTTCACTTTTGATGTATGATTCATGTCCTGGTGTTGGTAATGTCCTAAACTAAAAATGGCATTGCTTTTGACGCATCCTCGACTTTTTGATATTTCAGAAGTGGTTTTTTTTTTTTAAAACTTTTAATTATAATTTTTTCAAAGAGCTTTGTATGCACAAACAGATGTGACGTAAACTGAAATCTAATCACGGTGGGGCATTTTTAATGAGTTAATACAAGAAATGTTTTTTGAATAGTCGTTTTTTATAACATCTGTGTTCCATAACCACCTGACACCCCAGGGAAATAACGTGGATGGCACACTCTTGCAAGAAGGGAATACGCCCTCTCAGTGGGGAATCTTAAAGAAAATTTGTACTATTCGCAGAATTCCGTCCTCTGGTTCCCTGCCTTAAAAAAGTTAGGTGGTTGATGTAATGAATATGTAAATACTTGTACACAACTGATGGACCAGTGTCAGTATAAATGTCGACCTGTGTTGGTAAGGCACCTAACTAAGCCTAGGGCTCGCATGGACAGGTTGATTTCAAGCGTGATCAGGCGCCTAGAATAGCGTCGAAGCAGGTTGTTAATCCACTGAGCCCCTTGGGGGTGCACGGTGTACATTTTTACTGGCACCCATAGTTCGCTTTGGTCCCACATAACGCTTTATATCGTGAATGGCACTTTAAAACCCTATACCTAAGCCTACAACCAAGCTTACTCGGCGACAGTATGCTATTCGAGCGACCAAACGTACTCTGCGATAATATACCAAATTACCAACTTCAGAATATATCCCTTAAACCCGATATTATTAGTGGTGATAGCTGAAAAAAACAACACTTACAATTGAAGTTCCTGCTAAGCGGAGTCAGCTGACCCCCCCCCAGCGCTTAAGGCGTTTTTCCCGAAAAGTTATGCGATATTTTACCACCTCCAGTATATTTTCAACAAGTAAATGTAAATATTTTAACCCCCCCTCTTTAAAAATATTTTAAGGGGGTGCTAAATACGGCTTACTTTAAACGCCTTCAAACCACAAAAAAAAGTCGATTAATAAAAATCGTAGGTGGTGTTGTTTTTTCAGCTATCAACCACTGCGTTTCTTAAAGGCAAGGGGACCGGGACGGAATTCTGCGAATGCACCGAAAATTTGGTTAAAAAAATGATTAAAAATAATACACATGAAGTTAAACTAATCATGTTAAAAGAAAAAAAGATTGACATTAAATAACCCACAAGAGTTGATATGCCGAACCAACCAACCAACCACCAACCAACCATCCAACCAGCCCCACAAGCAAGTGGTGATTCATTTCTCGTGATATTTTTAAAACAGAGAAAGCTTTTATTATAGTTTTGTGTATGTGAACTTAGAACTTTCAAAATGTTCTATCTACGCATTAGATAAAGCATAGACTACTTATAGGTTTGCGACCACATAGAAATCTGATCACTAGAGACCCAATTCCCTGTCAAATTTAACCCTCCCTATATATTAACACAATGAAACTTGCATAAAGATTAATATTATCTGGATAAATTTGAATTAAATTCAAAAGAAGAAACATTAAATAAAACTTCTATGATAAAAATTTCTTTTTAGCTTACGAAATAATGAATCTATTAACGAAAACAATGTTTACATTTTCGCACCGTTAATTAATTGAAATTTAATGTAGCCAAAAAACAGGTTATGATTACTGCTTTAAAAAATTCTATAAAAATCACCTAACAGTCAATTTTTACGAAAATTTGGTAATTATTTATCTGTTGATAAAAATGTGTAAAATAAGTTTCTTAAAATAATTAAGGGAAATATATTTTTATGAGGTCTCCTACCCATTTTTATTTATGAAAACTGAAAAATAAACCGATAAAAAAACGACTTTTTTTTTTTTTCTTCTAAAGATAAGATTCTGAATAATTATATCAGAAGGTTTTTATAATTTCTCACGGATTTTTTTTTTTTTTTTAGTAAAAGAACAATAAATACAGAATTTCTAAAAAATACAATAAAGAAATTGCCCTGTTGTTAAAAAAAACGGACTGTTTCTTATTTTTCAAGATAACGTGAGTAATTTTTTTCCCAATCGGATAATTTGATCTTTGAATTAACTGTTTTTCTTTGTAAACTCTTTATGTTCGTTTTTTTTCGAATTTATAAAAAAAAGTTTAAAATATTTAATTTCTTCTTCAATATTGCCTAAACTGATCACGTGACGTGATTTGGTGGTACCTACTAATTTCTCAGATGAAATAAAATGTATTTTTTTATCAAGCTGTAACTGTGTCAGTACTATTGTATGTATTCTGCCTTCCAATTTTGCGATGGAATTGGGCAGTAGCTTAACCAAACGGCGACAAAAAATATAAAATAATAAAATAAAAAATACAAAGAAAACTCGTGTTGAAATTTTTTTTGGGAGAAATTTCTCCGAAATAGCTGCAAACAGGTAGCCCCCACCTTGGGGATGTTTTGTAAAAAGGTATATTTTTGTTTGGGCCTTGGTGCTTTATTTTCAAAATTCGCGGAGCGAATTCTTGTGGGCCTGTCATTGGTCAAGATGACATCATTTGTAGGGGACGAGGAAGGGCTCTGACTGAGTTCCCTAACTTTAGACACTTTTTACGACCGGCACTCTGTGAACAGAGGTGAGAGAACAGGTCTCTCTTGGGCTGAACCTCCCCTCCTTCTATGGTAGTCCGCGTGAACAGCGAAGGTTCTTCTTCAAAAAAAAAGGACTAGGATTCGTGAACGAACCAAGGGTTAAGAGATACGTGAACGTATCACAGTTGAGACCACTGGGTCTTTTTGACTGGTTGAAACCAGGAGCAAGAGAAGTGTTTAAGGGACGTGACCGTCCTAGTATAAAAGGAAGTTTGGAGAAGATTCGTGAACGAATATAATTTATATAAAAGAACTTAGACCACTGGGTCTTAAATTTGTTGAAAAACCAAAGGAACATTGAAGAAAGAAGAAAGGAAGAAGAACTAGAAGGAGAGAAGGAGGGAGAAGCAAACGAGAGAACGAAGCAACTCGGAGTTCTCTGTCATCAACAGAACAAAATAAGGGCCCACTAAAACAAAAGGGCATTTCGAACTTTAGCCTCCCGGCAAGTAATTTTGGTACCTCTATGAGGAAGTCGTGCCCGTCCCCCTGCCTCCAAATTCTGCTGCTTCGGCTGATGTATTCACATTTCAAAACGCCCAACTATAAACCGCTAGAGGCGGTGTTACTTGAAAGAATAACACGCAAACCAACCTAACATCCCACTATCGTATCGACGCCTATTTGGGGGGGGGGGGTGTCTTTAATTCTAATTTCTTTTTTGTCGTAAATTCTTATTAAACATTAAAACGTTTTTTCGTATTCTAATTTTCTTCTTGTTTTTTGGTCGTAATTCCTTTATCGAATTCTGTTCGTAATTTGTCGTATTCGAATATCGATATTCTAATATAATAGTAGATTAGATGATAACACACAACGATAGAGGATAGATAGATAGTAGATAAAACACAACGATATAGATAGATAGATAGATAGAACACAACGATTAGGATGGATAGATAGATAGATAGAATATAGACACAACGATATAGATGCATAGATACGATAGATAGATAAACACAACCGGATATAGATAGATAGAATAGATAGAGTGATAGATAGAAGATAGATAGATACAACCAAACGATATAGATAGAATAAAGGAAAAAAATTAAGTTTCGATATTTTCCCAAATAATAGATAAAACAAAAAAAAATTAGATAGATAAAACACAAACGATAGAGAGATAGATAGGATAGATAAACACACGTATAGAATAGATAGAAATACGATAGAGTAGATAACACAACGATATAGATGAAGATAGATTAGATAGAATAGCACAACGATATAAGTGGATAGATAGATAGAAGTAATAAACACAACGATATAGATAGATAGATAATAGATAGATAGATAGATAGATTACGATAATCACAACGATATATGATATGATAGAATAGATAGAATAGATAGATAGATAGATAGATAGATCGATAAATCACGATATAGATAGATAGAGTAGAATAGATAGATAGATAAACACAACGATTAATAGATAGATAAGATAGATAGATAGATAGATCTATCTATCTAATTCATTCTATATCGTCGTGGTTTATCTATCTATCTATCTATCTATATCGTTTGTTTATATCTATCTATCTATCTAATCTATCTATCCTATCCTACTCGTTGTCGTTTATCTTATCTATCTATCTCGTTTGTGTTTTTAATTCTATCTATCTATCTATCTATCATCTATCGTCGTTGTGTTATCTAATCTATCTATCTATCTCTCTATCTCGTTGGTTATCTATCTATCTATCTATCTTCTATCATCCTCGTTGTGTTTATCTATCTTCTATCTACTCTTATCTATCTACTATCTCGTTGTGTTTACTATCTATCTATCTAGCTATCTATCTAT
The DNA here is from genome assembly GCA_023376005.1 of Doryteuthis pealeii. Classification (NCBI taxonomy): domain Eukaryota; kingdom Metazoa; phylum Mollusca; class Cephalopoda; order Myopsida; family Loliginidae; genus Doryteuthis; species Doryteuthis pealeii. The sequence continues at coordinate 5,257,105 of CM042182.1, read as the reverse complement.
CTATATCGTTGTGTTTATCCTACTATCTATCTATCTTCTATCTATCATATCGTTGTATTTTATATTCTATCTATCTATCTATCATCTCCTATCGTGTTTTATCTATCTATCTATCTATCTATCTATCTATAGTCGTTGTAAATTTAAATCTATCTATCTATCTAACTATCTATCTATATCGTTGTATTTATCTACTATCTATCTCTATCTATCTATCTATCATATGCTAATATCGTTGTTTTATCTATCTATCTATCTATCTATCTATATCGTTGTGGTTTATCTATCTGATCTATCTATCTATCTTATCGGTTGTGTTTATCTAGATCTATCTATCTATGTCGTGTGTGTTTATCTATCTATCTTCTAAGTCGTTGTTGTTGTATCTATCTATCTATCTCATCATATCGTTGTGTTATCTATCTATCTATCTATCTATCCTTATCTAGTCTATCTAGTCTACCGTACCTCCGTTGTGTTTATATATCTATCTATCTAAGCATCTATCTATCATACTCGTTGTGTTATTCTATCTATCTATCTATCTATACCTATCTATCTATATCGTGGTTATCTATCTCTATCTATCTATCTATCTATCTCTATGTTGTGTTTAATCTCATCTATCTATCTATCTATCTATCTATCTATCTATAATCGTGTGGTTAGCTATCTATCTATCTATTATCTAATCTAATTCTATACGTTGTTTTATCCGTATCTATCTATCTATATCGTTGTGTTTATCTATCTACTATCTATCTATATCGTGTGTTTATCTATCTATCTATCTATCTAATCTATATCGTTGGTGTTTATCTATCTACTATCTATATCTTTGTGTTTAATCTATCTATCTATCTATCTACTATATCGTTGTTTATCTATCTATCTATCCTATCTATATCGTTGTGTTACTAATCTACTAATCTATCTATTTATATGTGTGTTTTATCTACTATCTATCTATCTTATCTATGCTAGTCTATCATCTATCTTCGTTGTGTTTATGACTATCTATCTATCTCCATCTATCTATATCGTGTGTTTATCTGACTATCTATATCGTGTGTGCTTATCTATAATCTATCATCTATCTACTTATCGTTGTGATGTAATCCTATATACTATCTATTCTATCTATATCGTTTGTGTTTAATGCTATCTAGCTATCTATCTATCTATCTATATTCGTTGTGTTTCTATTCTAACTTATCTACTATCTATAGTCGTTGTGTTTATCTATCTTAGTCTAGCTATCTATGCTATCTATCTATCTACTAATCCGTTGGTGTATCTATCTCTCAGCTTATCATCTATCTATTATCTTGATATCGTTGTGTTTATCTATCATCATCTAATCTTATCGTTTGTGTTTATCTATCTATCTCCTATCTATATATCTTATGCTACTATCTATATTTGTGTTTATCATCTATCTATTCTATCTATAGTCGTTGTGTTTAATTAATCTATCTATCTATCTATCTATCTATATCGTTGTGTTTAACTATCTATCACATCTATCTATCTATCTATCTATATTCGTTGTGTTATCTCTATCTCTATCTATCTATCTATCTATCTTTATCTCGTTGTGTTATTCTATCTATCTATCTATCTAATCTATCTATAGTCGTTGTGTTTTATCTATCTATCTATCTATCTATTCTATATCGTTGTGGTTTATCTATCTATTCTATCTATCTAGTCTATCTATATCGTTGTGTTTTATCTATCTATGCCTATCTATCTATCTATTCTATCTATTCTATCTATATGGTTTGGTTTATCTATCTATCTATCTATATCGTTGTGTTTATCTATCTATCTATCTATTCGTACAAATCGTTGTGTTTATCTATCTAGTTATCTTATCTATCATTCTCTAGCTATCTAAGTCGTTGGTTATCTATTATCTATCTATTATATCGTGTGTTTTCTATCTATCTATCTATCTATCCTATAGCGTCGTTGTGTTTATCTATCTATCTAATCTATATACGTTTGCTTATCTCATATATCTATCTATCTATCTATATCGTTGTGTTATCTATATAATATCTATCTATCTATATCGTTGTGTTATCTTATCTATCTATCTATCTATCTACGTATCTGCTATCTATATCGTTGTGTTTATTCTATTATTATTACTATACTTGTGTCTAGCTTATCTATCGTATCTATCTATCTATCTATATCGTTGTGTCTATCTATCTATCTATCTATATCGTTGTGTCTATCATCTAATCCTATCTATCTATATCGTTGTGTTCTATCTATCTATCTATCTATGCTATCTATACGTGTGTCTATCTATCTATCTATCTACTATATCGTTGTGTTATCTATCTATTTATGCTATCTATATCGTTGTGTTCTTATCTACTCTACTATCTATCTATATCGTGTGTTATGCTATCTATCGTATTATCTATTCGTTGTGTTTATCATCTATCTATCTATATCGGGTTTATTCTATCTATCTACTATTACTGATATCGTTGGCTTTTATTTATCTACATCTATCTACTATATCGTTGTGTTTATCTGTGTTTATCTACTAACTGTCGAAAATATCGATTTAGAATTACGACAAATTACGAAAATTACGATAATGAACATACGACAAAAAGAAAAATTAAATTAACACAAACCAAACGGTTTAACTGTTTAATAAGAATTACGACCAAAAAAATTGAAATTAATACAAAAAAGCCCCCCACCCCAATAGCGTCGATACGGATAGTGGGAATTGTTATTTGAGTTGCGTTGGCTTTTCTTTCAAGTAAAACCGCTCTAGCGGTTTGATAGTTGGGGTTGAAGTTTATACATCACCGAACAGCAAATTGGAGCAGGGGACGGCCGAAGCTTCCTCATAGAGTACCAAGTAATTTTATATTATTTGAAGTTTTGTATGTTTGGTTTCATGTTGAAATGTTGTTTTTTTCTCATGGTTAAGGATACTGCACGGGGAAAGTTTGTGCAACCGCTCAGCAGGACAGTAGAGTTGTTAAATGTCGAATAAATATATGTTATTTTTAATTAAGTAGAGTTTGTCTCGTTTTTTAGACTCTGGTTGAATTCTTTTTTTCTCACGCATATTTTTACGCTTTTTTTATTTTTATTTGTTACTGGCGTCGAATTTGAGGACAAAACAAAATTCGACACTCGGAGACAGTAATCAATCGGTAGCAGCGCAAAATAGTCACTGATCAGTTTTAGGCGCATGTTGAAGAAGAAACGTAAATATCTTTAAACCTTTTGTTTTAATCTCGTGCAAAATAAGAAATCCAACGAACATAAAGAGTTGTTACAAAGAAAACACTTAATCAAGATCAAATATCCGATTGGAGAAAAATTACTCTCCGTTATCTTTTGAACAATTACTAAACAGTCCGTTTTTTTTACAACATGGTCAGGTTTCTTTATTGATGATTTTTTTTTACCATAATTCTGTATTCATGATTCTTTACTACCCCCCCCCCAAAAAAAAAAACCCAACAAAAAACTCGCATTGAAACTTATAAACATCTTCTGATATAATATTCAGACTCTTATCTTATAGAAAAAAAGTAAAAAATTTTTTTGTCGATTCCTTTTTTTCATTATTCATAAAATAAAATAGGGTGGAGTAAGACTTCGTAAAAAATATTTCCCCCTAATATATTTAGGAAAAAGCTATTTCGACATATCCATCTCAAAGGTAAGTAATTATGGAAATTTTCGTGAAATCGGACTATTAATTGATTTTTCATAGAATCTTTAAAAAAAGCCTCTTTGTGTTTGGTTACGTTTAAATTTCAATGGATTTAAACGCCTTATGAAGTAACAAAAAATGTAAACATTGTTTTCGTTCATAATTTTCATTATTTCAGTAAGCTGAAAAATTCTTTTAAAAATCATCAAGAGTTTGTTTAATGTTTCTTCTTTCGAATGGATAAAAATTTTTCAAGATAATATTAACCTTTATGCAAGTTTTATTGTATTAAATATAGGAGGGATAAATTTCATAGGGAAAATTGGTGGTACCTATTAAATGTAGTGTAAAAGTGAGATAGTGGATTGGATTTTACGACATGTCCACTGTGGGGATTAAATTGAAATTAGAATAAAATCAAAATAAAAAAAAATAACAAACTCCTATGAGTCTTCAGACTGGAAGAACCCTCCGTGCATGTGCAGGAAAAAGGACCCACTTCCGACCCCGCAAATAATCTCTCGGCCATTCAAACTTAACAATGTGTTCTTAATAAAAATTAAGTTCATTTTAAATAATGCGCAAGCACAATTAACAACGCTTTTTATGATATAATATATCAATAATTTGAAGGCAATACAATGCGTATAAAAAATAAAAACAAAATATGTTTTTTTTTTGTCTTATCAATTTCAAAGAAACTTTATCTTCAGAGACGAAAATCAGAAATGGACGTGCTTAAGTTTTTTTTTTGCGTGGTGATACTTTCTTTTCTTTTTTTTTCCTCTTCTTCTTTTTCTCTTTCTTCTCCCTTCCCCCTTCTTTATGTTATGAATGAAATGGGCGCATAACTGCAATTTCTTTTTTTTTTCCTTCTTTTTTTCCTCTTCTTCTTTTTCTCCTTTCTCCTCCCTTCCCCTTCTTTATATTATGAATGAAATGGGCGAATAACTGTAATTTCTTTTTTTTTCCTAAATATTCGTATTGTGTAGATTTACGGTGAAATGAAAATGGCCGACCAAAACAGACGGCTTTCTCAAAGTGAAAGAAACAAAGGGAGGTTACTCTCATTCATGTAGCTAATGTTCAGATTACCTAAATTAAACTTTTAATATCACATTCCTTAAAAATAAGCTAACGATTAAAAAAAAAAAAAAGAATAAAAGAGGAAAAATATTTTTCCTTGTTTACGAGATGTAAGTTTCAAAAAGTAAGACGTTCTACTACCGACTTTATGAAAATATCGTTTGTTTTACATATGTTCTGTCATTAAATTATCTTTCCAAAAATGTAAAATTCATTTTCAGAAACCAAGATAATACAAAGAAGCTTATTGTTCAGTATATGGGGATCAATGCGTGAAATAAAAACTAATGAAAAAAATACTTAACCTTTTTTAATTAAGAATAAACATTTATTTAAATGACAGTTATCTCTAGACTGCAGGTTCACTCCTGGTCAACGACAGAAGCAACATGGAATAATAATTAACACAGCTTAACACCTGTACCCCAGCTATGGTTAACGGAATGAGAACAGGATACCCCCGTGGACTAAATAAAGGGTTAGGTTCAAAGTTCCGTGATGGCTCCCGATTAACACGAAGGTTCTTGAGTTCGAGATGGTTCTTGAGTTCGACTAGAAATACCTGATAAAGGCCGGTGGGCACATTGGCCAAAAACGTTATACAGATAACAATGAAGATGAGGACAATAATCCGAATAATACAAATAATACTGATAAAAAGTCTTCAACAAAATGGTGACTTTACGCAACTTTCCGACAAATGAATAAAAGACTTTTCACTGGGTCTGGTAATTTTCACATCCTGAAACAATAAAACAGATTTTATTTGGTAAAAAAGAACAGTTTTTTTCCGTTTATTCCTACCATAAAATAAACTGAACCCTCATTTTATGTCCGTGTTTTTTCAATAAATGTTTTATTTTTCTTGCACCCGTTATTTTACAATACTAAATATATTTCCTTTATTCATTTTAATATTCACTTCAATGTGTATATTCTAAAAACTTTTATTTTGTGAGAATGTTTAGTTTTAAAGTGGGGGTTCGTTTTTACACTTCAACTTTTTACTCGTAAATTCCTACCATAAAATGCCCAAGCCTAATTTTATGGTAGGAATTTATGAGTAAAAAGTTGAAGATTACCTTTTGTTGTTATTTCTTTTCTTTTTGGCTTTTAACACACCCAAAGGCGTCCCATCATGAATGGTTAGCAAGCTAGTCTCACAAGTCCATTACTACTGAATAGCGAGTTCTATCCTTACTGGATGCTCCATACTTGCGACCTTGTGTCACATCCTATCGTAGCAAGCAGTTTGGGTAAAAAAGGCGTCCCATCGTGGTGTAATGGTTTGCAAGCTAATCTCACAAGTCCATTACTACTGTATAGCGAGTTCGATTCTCGCTGGATGCCCCAATCTTGCGACCTTGTGTCACATCGTACACGTAGCAAACGGTTTGGGTAAAAAAGCGTCCAATCGTAGTGTAATGGTTTGCAAGCTAGTCTCACAGGTCGATTACTACTGAAAAGCGAGTTCGATCCTCGCTAGATGCCCCATTTTTGCGACCTTGTGTCACATCCTATCCGTGGTAAGCGAATCGGGTAAATTCCTACTTTGATGCATCCTATTTATTTAACAAAACACTAGCGCAGTGATGATGATAGCTTTTTAATTTAGTGAGTCCTGGGACGCACGGATTTGATTTGAATGAGTCCCCGGGAAATTTGATTGGTTCCAACTGAAGTTTCTTAATAAATTATATTTTTTTTATTCATGAACAACTAAAGCCGTTTAACTCCTACCTTGTACACCATACAGTGTAATTCGTTTCCAAGAAAATATTGAAATGTATTTACAGTTAGCTGGAAGAGAAGAAATAAGAAATTTATTTATCAATAGTAGGTACAAGTTATAAAGAATAAGTAAAAGAAAAACTTTATTTTTATTAAACTACTATTGAAGGAAGGCCATGCCTAATAGCGTGAAGCTAAGCCCATGGACATGACCACCCTTGGACGCTCACAGGAAACGATACAAGACACACCAGACAACACAAACATATAGATATATATCATGAGACAAATTAGCCGTGTGAGAATCTAAATGCAAATCTGTTGTTTATAAGAGGCAATAAAATGCTTTTTCAAAAGTTTTTTAGGACAAAATAATTTACCGAAACAAGCTTCACCTTTTCCTCCTTTTCTTCATCAAACAATACCTACTGGACGCGTACATACTAGCATATCTGCTAGCACGACTTGAAGGACTGATTTTTTAAATGCTGTTCAATCCAAGGTTTGTAACTCCGTAATGGACAAATTGTTTTCACAACGGATTTATCTCCCTTGTAAAGTACTTGGAAATTTATTCAAAAATACCTTTGATTAATCAAATCCGAAAATTGAGAACATTAGCCTAATGTAATTATGAGCAAGCCAGTTTCGCTGGTCAATTCGTAATGATTTCGATCCGTACTGAGTGCCTCATATTTGCAGCTTTGTGGCAAATCTAAAGTGTCAGGGTAAACGTTAAACTGCATATAGTGTAAAATTATAATTATAATAATCCTTTGTTAACAATTATAACTTGAAATAACTATTCTTAATACTAATAATTCTTATAATCAAACAGAAGCAATATAATTAAGTTTTGCGTACTAAGGGAGATAATAAGTAATTTTTTTTAAAGAGTTATCTTTCTTGATAAAATAAACCAATTTCACTTACCCGTCTTTAGCGGCCTCATTACTCACAGTTTAATGCAATTTTTTCAAGGAAGAAAAAAAGGTAATCTGAACATTAGCTACATAAATGAGAGTAACCTTGCTTTTTTTCATTTTGAGGAAGCCGTGTGTTTTGTTTTGTAAAAACACGGATTTTTCGACAAATTGGGTATACCTATACTTTTTTAATATACAGGTACTGTATAAATAAATAAATGAAAGAAAATGCTGAATGGATAAAATTCATTTTATTTTACTGGCAATAAATTGATCAAGAAGTGAATTTTAAAATATGTTAAAAAAGAAGAAAAAGAATTGAATACCCAACAAGAATAGATAAAATAAAAAATATCTTTGGCATAAAATAACCCATCGGTTGATGGTAATCTGAACATTAGCTACATTATAAAGAATTCTGAGGTAGGGGTTATCGTCCTTGTCTACGAGCCTCTGTATCGAACCAACCAATCACGAGCCAGCATACTTTGGCGGCAAAGCCGAAAAAGGCAAATTCTTCCACTCTCTTTCTGATCAACCAGCACCGAAGTCAGACGTCAAAATAGAACGTCTATCATATCAGTCGATATCAGATGGTCGTAGCTAAGGGACTTCGATAACTAACTGTTATAGGTGATATACCCTATAGACTAATGGAATGCACCGACGGTTACTATAAGTAACAGGGACAATTAGAGTAAGCCAATGCGAGTCAGCTCATAACTCTATTGTTGGACGTAATTCCCACTTCTCTGTACTGTAATTGTCTACTCTTTTGTTAATACATTTTCCTACATTTGTTACCCGTCGTTTTGTTCTTATTTGACCCCTTAAAACCCCACAAACTAACCCTCCTCAGGATTTCAGCTAAGTGGACAAATTGTAAACATTTGTGCAGACAAACAAAAAAGTCTATAATTATTGTTTTATGTCCGTAATACATGTCTTTTTATTCGAATTCTAGTTGTTTGGTTTATTCTTTAACTCTTAACCTGTCTGCCACATTCGAGTAGGGAAACTCTAGAACTCATTTACAGACAAAAATAGGTTACAAAATGTCGCCCCCTCAAATTTGGAGAGTTAAAAATCGACAAAACTCCTACAATTTTTTGAATTGGAAGCTCAAATTTTCGGGATTGTCAAACTTTAACATAGTCCACACTTGGACAAAATTTCAGAAATTTTGAAGGGGGTGGGTGACATTGCCTGGGTGATTTGACATGGAATTACCCTAGATCTATTTGACCCATAAGTAAGTAAAGTTGATGGAGTGGCCAGTTGTCGGTATCAGCCAGACAATGAGGGAGTCTATCCCCTTTTCGCTAGACTAGGGATATTTTAACTCTTAACCTGTCTGCCACATTCGTGGTTATCTTCATATATTGCAAACTTTGAGTACAGACACACATTCTTCATTCTTCTTTATAACATAAATGAGAGTGACCTCCCCTTGTTTATTTCACTTTGAGGAAGCCATATGTTTTTGATTGGCCATTTTCATTTCACGTAATTAATACAATTGCATGTTTTAACACAAAAATATCATAAAATGTGTTCTTAAGTTGTATTGATTTGAACAAATTTCGTATTTTCAGTGTAGATTTGAGGTGAAAACAGATGGCTTCCTCAAAATGAAATATACAAGGAGAGGTACTCTCGTTTATGTAACTAATGTTCAGATTACCGGGTTGATATACTGTAAAATCCTTCCAACCAGCCAACCAACCAACCAACCAACCAACTTTTCAGTCTTTTTTTGTTCGTAAAACTCCATTTCAGCTTACCAGCCCACAAGAAGGAAGAGCCAGTTTTATTGGGGTTAGGATATAAGTACGAACAAACAAAACCTTACCCCATATCCATCTTTTGTGGAAATAACACCTTAGGAGAAAATAGCTGTACAGCCACCTTTCGCATATCAAACAAACCATCCCTGTGAGGCAAACAAATGCTGGGCTCTACTGGAGATGCAAGGACGAACTTATAAGTGATGTTCTTCTGTGGAAAACAGCACATGGACATGCTAGTGTGGGTCGTCCAGCAAAGATATACATAGACCAACTCTGCACTGATACTGGATGCTGTGCAGAGGACCTCCCTGGGGTAATGAATGATAGGGACAGTTGGCGAGAGATTGTTATGGATATCCGTGCTACTAGCACGACATAATGATGATGATGATGATATATATATATATATATATATATATATATATATAAGTAAAGAAATAACAAAAGACTTAGAGATTTAGAATTATAGTCTATTTCAGGGAGCTTAGACAAAGTGTCTAACTCTCCCGACTCATCAGATGCGAATATATATATATATATAATATATATATATATATATATATATATATATATATATATATATATATGTATATATGATATATATATACATATATATATTATATATATATATATATATATATAAATGGTATATATATATATATATATATATATATATATATATATAATATATATATATATATATATATATATATATATATATATCGTAAAAATAAAAATAAATCCTGACAACTGCGAAAAGCTGGCATTGAAGAGAACTGACTGGAGAATTCATGTGGATGATGGCTGTACCAGTTTTGAGAGTGAAAGAATTGAGCATGAAGACCTCAAGCATCAACTTTGAAAGGGATACACCTGTCATATTGGAAAGAAAATGGAGGGTTGGAAATGTCAATGTGGTTGAATTCTGCTTTCTAAGGTTGGATATGTCAATCATAGGAAATCTTATCAGGGTCAATTTGTGCAAACTCCAGGAACAAACAATGTGTCTTGTGCAATCTGTAACAAAGTCTGTAAGTCAGCTTCTGGTCTTAAGAGACATATAAATGGTGCATAAGCATAAAATTTTATCATCTGATCCATCTGATACAACAGGAAGGACATCCTTCCTATGTCATATTTGCATTGGATCTGTAGCAGTTTTGATGAGTCATTTGAGAGCTCATGAGAGGAAAGGTGCTGGTGGTGGGGTTATAGGATTGTGAGGGATGGCAGTGATCTGTAATGATTATGCTATTGCTATATATATATATATATATATATATATATATACATATATATATATAAATATATTAAAAAATATATAATAAATTTTTTTTTTAAATTAAAAAATTGACCTCATCTCTCTCTCTATATATATATACAAAAAAAAATATATATATATATATACAAAAAATATATAAAATATAAAAATATATAAAAAAATATAATAAAATTTTTTTTTTTTTAAATAAAAAAATTGACCTCATCTATATATATATATAGATGAGGTCAAATTTTTTATTTATTATATATTTTTTATATTTCATATATTTTTTTGTTTTATCCTTACTCTATACTTTTTCAGATTCATTCAATAGTTTAATTCATAGTTTAATTTTGTCTGACTACCATCCCCCTAAGAAACCAGAACTTGAAAAGTATCTCTTTTTTCTCATTCGACTTCCTGTCGCCATGGTGACAGTCTTATAATGTTAAAAAATTTAAAAGATTTTTTTTTGAGAAGTAAAATTTTTCAGTTATGCAATTCAAATTACCTTGATCTTCCATCGGATGAGACGAAATTTTGGGAAGCTATATTAAATCAACTTAGATTTATATAGGCCCCAATTTTGGTTGAAATAGATTTATTATGGAATTACAGTGTTGAGTTTTTCCTTCCTTTCTAAGATATATATATATATATATATATATATATATATATATATATATATAAGATTTTTGGATGTTTGTTTATTTTAGAAGCATTGTTGAATAAAGTATATATTAATATTTATATTTTTGCTTGAAGGCAATTACAATGCGCATATCGCATAAAATTCGATAATTATAGAAGATAATAATGACAAGTGAATCTCGCAAAGAATCCCGGGTTTGTTATTGTTCACTCAGCGCCCCCTTGCCTCATATGGTAGAGACGTCTCAGTATCATTGACAGGTTAATTTCGCGGGAATTTCTCCGTGCTGTATCGTGGCTGAAGCAGTTTAGTTTCTGACTATCCTGCTGAAGTCCTGGTTTCGATTTCTGTTGGAGGGAAATCGTTAGTATACATCGCTGATGAGACTTAATAAAGTTGAAACAGTCTGTACAATGTTCTACACACTGAGTAATTCTTTGCGAAATTCACTTGTCATTATTATCTTCTATAATTATCGAATTTTATGCGATTGTAATTGCCTTCAAGCAAAAATATAAATATATATATATATATATATATATATATATATATATATATATATACTATACTATTTTGATAGCCACTTTACATTTTTTATATAATTTTTACAACAAACTCTTTTGAGTTTTACTATAAACTATAATGCTTCTGATTTTTAAAAATTAAAAATAAAATTTATTTTATTTTTAAAACAGAACATGCATTTTTCAAAATTTCAGCGGTTGAATTCAGCGTTCGTTTTTATAAACAGTCTTTTAACGGATATCTTTCTCCCCGTCTATGTCGCTCTTTGATGAAGACCAACTTATCGATTTGGTCGAAACAGATCTGTCAGCAATTACATAACAAACATCATATGTTTTTTTCAAAATGTTAAATTTCATATATATATGTGTGTTTGTGTTTGTATGAAGAAAGCAAAAATCATATATATATATATATATATATATATATATATATATATATATATATATATATGTGTGTGTGTTTGTATGAAGAAAGCAAAAATCATATATAAGATATATATATATATATATATATATATATATATATATATATATATGTGATTGTGTTTGTATGAAGAAAGCAAAAATCATATATATATATATATATATATTATATAAGTGTGTTTGTATGAAGAAAGCAAAAATCATATATAAGATATATATAGATATATATATATGTGATTGTGTTTGTATGAAGAAAGCAAAAATCATATATATATATATATATATATATATATATATATATATATATAAGTGTGTTTGTGTTTGTATGAAGAAAGCAAAAATCATATATACACTGTTGTTTTGGGTGCGTGGTGTAATTTTTACCATTGTTGGAAATAAACTTAGTGAGACGAGTTCAAATCCTGGATTTGGATGTTTGCATTTCCCATAGTGTTAATACCCTTGGGAAAGGTATGAATCCAACTATTCCCCTCTAGCTATGGGAAAATGGAAGAGCAGGCTGGTCTCTTTAACCTTGGTAAGGCAACCAGTCTAGGAGAAGGAAAACTCTGAATTCAAACCAAAAGAGCTCTAGGCAAAACTACTATGAGAGCTCTTCTCCCTCCTCCTTCTCCCCCACTCTCACACCTCTAATCAATACAATTGCATGTTTTAACACGAAAATATCATAAAATATGTTCTTAATAACAATTAAGTTCATTTCAAATAATGCACAATTAAGAACACATTTTATGATATTTTCATATTAAAATATTCAGTTGTATTGATTCGAACAAATTCGTATTTTCAGTGTAGATTTACAGGGCAATGAAAATAGCTGACTAAAACAGACGTCTTCCTTAAAGTGAAAGAAACAAGGAGAGGTTACTCTCATTTATGTAGCTAATGTTCATATTACCGATAATCTCTCTGCGATTTGAACTGGTAATAAAGGACTATTTGCTCTATTTGACTATTTAAAGTGCAGGCTCGCTTTACAATTTAGGCATAAATTGGATCCTCCTTTTATGACCGTAATTTTGTTTTTTCGTTGACGATGATTAAAATGACGTTTTTATTTTAAAGTACCAAAGCCAAAAAGAAAAGAAATAACAACAAAAAGTAATATTCAACTTTTTACTCGTAAATTCCTGCCATAAAATTAGGCTTGGGCATTTTATGGTAGGAATTTACGAGTAAAAAGTTGAAGTGTAAAAACGAACCCCCACTTTAAAACTAACCATTTTCACGAAATAAGAAGCTTTTAGAATATACACATTGAAGTGAATATTAAAATAAATAAAGGAAATATATTCAGTATTGTAACATAACGGGTGCAAGAAAAATAAAACATTTATTACAAAAACACGGACATAAAATGGAGGTTCAGTTTATTCTATAGTAGGAATTTACGAGCAAATAGTCCTTTATTACCTTTGAACTTAGGCTGCAACTGGGACGAGACACAACTACTGGTAAAGAAGAAATTTCCTTACTACATGGTGGCTCTGAATAAACTCTGAATCCTAAAACTACCTTTTGTCTTTGTCTCTTCTTTTTCTTTTCTTGAATTCCTTTTTCATTGCGACCACCTGTGAATAACGAACCAGGAATAACCAGTGACCTTTAAAACCTAAAATCTCTTGTAACCTCCTCTACCCCACACACACTCATCTAATATAAAATTATTTAATTCATTTAATTCCAATTGCTGTATTATTTGCACAAAGACAGTTTTCATGTATTCACACACACACACACACACACACTCAGACATACAGACAGACACACACACAGACATAGACGGACACACACACACACACACACTCATTTATTATCAAATTGTTTATTTTATTTAATTTTCAATTTAAAAAATAAATAAATAAGATAAAATGAAATAATATGATATAATCATAATATAATTACTTAATCTTTAATCTAATTAAATTAATTCTTAATCCTAATTACAATATGTTTGTGTATGTGTGTGTGTGTGAGAGAGAGAGAGAGAGAGAGAGAGAGAGAGAGAGAGAGAGAGAGAGAGAGAGAGAGAATACATAAAGATTGTCTGTGCAAATAATACAGGCAATGATACTGGAATAAAAATACACAAGGGACATAAATTCTCTTATCACCGTATTTTCCGTTTAAAAGGGGAGATAACTCTTGTTTGCTTTGATTTCATTGGTCAGATTTTTCTTGCTACCAAATTTAAAACTTATTCGTTGATTAAAACGGATAATTTTACTTCGTCTCAACAAGAAATCGTGAATTCTCGAAGTGGAAAAAAAAAAGTTTATTTATTACATTTTATCATATTGGTAAGCACATCGTTCTGTTTAGATATTGATTTTTATATTTATTGTTTTAAATGTGAACTGCAAGTATTTTAAGGTTTTATTTCGATAAGTTTTCGGTGGATTGAACAATGACGAAACTTTAAAAGTTTAATATAAAAAAGTTAGTTTTTTTTTTTTTTTTTTTGATTTTGTTTTAAAATTAATTTTAATTTGAAATTGTTCATAAATTGTTATTCTTATTTGTAGTTTTATTATGAAATGTTATTTTGCATACAAAAAATCATTGCTTAAAACACTAAACGGTAAATAATCCTTATTGTCCCTTTTTAATAGTATTTTTTTATTTAACAAAAAACAAACATAAGAAAAACCCAACTCAAAATAAAAAAAAATAAATTAAATTATTTTTAAAATGTTTTTTTAATTTTATTTTATTCATGAGACTTTCGCAACATTTGGGTTTAAAACCTTTTTAAATTACTTAAAAATAAATGAATAAATAAAAAAAAAAATATAGAAACAAGCAAAACAAAATCGTAAATAAATTTATTTATTTATATATTTTTTCTTTCTTAAAACTTTTGTTACCACCCTCACTATCGCAGCATTTGAATTTACAACTTATATTGTAACTTTTTTAAAATTACGTTTAAATGCTTTTATTGTTACCTTTTTTTAAAATTCTATGAAGTAAAGATAGGAATGCCATACTGTACTAATTAATTTACCTGCTATACGATCCTCTTTAATTAAAATATGCTAACCTTTACCTGAATTCGAACATCGACCCAGGACCTGTCTGTAAAAAAAAATGTAACTAAGTCATAATAACGGGACGACCTAAGTCCTAAACTAACCGATTTATTTTTTTATTTTTAGACTATACAATAAAATACCCACGTGACAATCTCACCCCCCCCGCAATACTCTAACTAATTGCAAAAATAATATATGGCATTTTAAATAATTTTGGTAAAAATTATACGGTCGGAAAACTAGGGTAACCCAGAAAAAAAAACAGATTTTGTAATAAAACTTAATTTTTAACTAGGGTGATTTAGGGTTGGGGTTTAGGGTTAGTTTAATGGGAAAATAAATAAATAATTTTGGTTCTGTTTTTTCTGGGTCAACCTAATTTTCCGACCGAGTTGCAAGTTTAGCCATAATTTTTAAAAACTTTATTTCATTATTTATTTAATAGGTAGACTGAATTGAAGGGCGTAAAATTTTACTACTGTTTACCATTTAATAAATAAATATCATCATTATGGATGTCCAATGTGCCGTGTCAAATTTACTCCCTCCCTATATTTAATACATTGAAACTTGCATAAAGGTTAATATTATCTTGAAAATTTTTGGACCATTTAAAAGAAACATTGAAAAAACTCGTGATGATTTTTAAAAAGATTTTTCAGCTTACGGAAATAATGAAAATTATTAACGAAAACAATATTTACGTTTTCCCACCATTTAAATCAATTGAAATTTAACGTGGCCAAAAACAAGTTATGACTACCGGCTTAAAAAAAAATCTATGAAAAATCAACTGTCAAATTTTCACGAATTTCGGTTACTTTTTATGAAATAGGTTTTTCCTCAAATATATTAGAGGAAATATTTTTTATGAGGTCTATTTTATTTTTACGAAATCTGAAAAATTGAACCGATAAAAACCTTTATTTTTTTTTTCTATAAAGATAAGTCTTAATAATTAGATCAGAAGATTTTTATAAGTTTTTATACGGGGTTTTCTTTTTTTTTTTTTATATACTAAAAGAACCATGAATGCTGAATTCTGCTAAAAAAATGTCATAATATTGACATTTTTTATTTCTGTATTCATGGTTCTTTTCAAAAAAAAAAAAAAAAAAAAAATTAAAATTAAAATTTTTTTCTTCTAAACTATCGCTACGATTCTTTCAACGTTGCCGGAATTAAATGACCCGCCGTGTTTGATATGCCATAAAACAAACAAATAATGATTGCTGAGTGAGTTTCATATGGTTTGTTTGTTTATTTTAGGTCGTTGAACCTCGCCCAGTTGTGGGTTAATGGGTACGCTATATGGTACAAGTAAGCGAGCGGGTTCCCGTTACCTCTTCGGCAATTAGTGTTAGATAGATATACTCAATTTGTCGAAAAATCCGTGTTTTTACAATACAAATTTAACTACCCCGTTTGAAAAAAAAATTACCAAAAATCAGGGATTTATCCGATTTTAATGAAATTTTCAGTCAATGAATGAATTTTATAATGCATCAGTTATTTTATTTCAAAACTTTCTGATATTTTTATTTATTTATTTATTCATTTTATTTATTTTTTTCAGGTCCCTTAATTTTGACCCCCCCCTAATTTGACCCCTCCCCTAATTTTGACCCCCCCCCTAATTTTGGGTGGTATTATGTGATTGATACTTTTTTTCTGCATTAATAAAAAGACAAAATTAAATTTTTACTTTTAAGGAATTCCTTCAAATTAGCAACAGGACCCAGTGTCATGTCCTGTTGCTAATTTTTTTATTTTTTTAAAAATTAAAAAAATTTTTATTTTTTAAATTTTACTTTTTAAATTATTAACTTTAAGTTTATTTTCCTGAAAAATAAAACAAACAAAGAGTAAAAAGCTGGCACCTGCTGCTAATTTGAAAGATTCGGGAGTGTATATTTTTTAAATTAACTTTTTTTTTTTTTTAATTTCTTTTGATATAATGAAATTTATTGTGTACAGTGCTCAGGTGCACCACAACTCAGTCTCATATCAAGTACACAGAATAATGTAGTGTCAGGAACATGAACAGTTTACAGTAGTAATATGCATGTATGTGTGTGCATATGTATGTGGAGAGTGGCATCAGGTATAGTGTCGGCGGATTACAGGAAGCATGGAGGCTTTGAAAGATTCCGTGCTTCGGCAGACGCGGGCAGTTTATTCCATGTCTCCGCAATTCTGAGCATGAAAAAATGTTTCCGAAATTCATGTGAGCAGTGCTGTTCTCTGACTTTGTAGGCATGCCCACGTTTTTAATACTTGTTTTTATTTAACATTTAAACAGCTGTTAAAAAAACGAGTCAACCTATGTACCACCAATTTTGACGTCACAGACGTATTTTACAGAATAAATTTTGAGTTGTACCTCAGCATTGTATGCAATAATTTCATTATTTTTACTAACAAGAATATGTGCCCTCTGGGCATAAGTATTTAAGTTTTTATGTCATGAAATATATTGAATTAGACTAACAAAATTAAATAAGAACACGTATAAAATTTATTTATTTTAATTGGTATCTCTATAAAATCATCCGTAAGATTGATATAAATACGTTGGAGAATAAAACAATAATATTAGATCAATAACACAAAGTAATTATTTATTAAACCCAGTTTTGTTAAAACCAGTATGCAAATTAACCTCACCATATATTATTATGTAAACAATTATTTCTAAGTGATACATAAGTCACATTGTAGGATTTTAAACACTGTTTTGAGGCAAATTTAACTCAGATTTTCATTGACCTTGTTAGTTAATTAGATTTATTCTATGTAGTAATGATTTTGACTATAAATGCTCATTGATAAACTTATGCAATTCCTGAGGGTATTGTGAAGTAGTTTCAGTTACACACTGAATCTCCATTATATGCACCCTCCGGTAATAAGTATGTATGTTTTAATGTAATAAGATATTCTATTAAACTGGAAAGGCTAAAGAAACTAAATAAGAATGCAGATAAAAAGATTTGAAACAGGTGGGGTAAAAAATCGAAAAATAGAACTGAAACTCGTTCTTCCTTCACTCTTTCATTGCTAATTTAACTATTTAATTAAAATAGGAAGTAAAGAATAAAATTAGTTAATCGATTTCTTTTAATATTTATCCCCAAGATTTTTGCTTATAAACCAAACCATTAAAAATCAATAATATTAATATTAACCTTCCTGTTCACACTGTAAAATGCTATTTTGTGGTATACATAAATACAATTGCATGTCATTAGTATGTAGATATGTCCAACATATCTAACTCGGGTTATGACCGGGTGTGGGTGGTCTGGTAGCTTCGCTCTGGACTGTACAAGCTAACATCGTTGATCACAGGCAGCCATCCCCCCCAGGCAGCACCTACCCCTTGATTTAAAGGGGCAGAGGTGGGTTTATTGCCTGGTGCCTGAGGGGGAATGCCGATGGGATCAATGGTTTGTAGATGGTCCCAGATTAATAGGGTCTTGTGCCTAACCTGTACACGTGGGGATATGTGGTAAATATCCTGTGGATATGTTCAACAGTACTAATAATGTAAAACAATTTTATTATTAATTTAAATAAAATAAAATTGTGGAGAATGTAATGTAAATAACTAAGAGAATTGTGACTTAGTAGTGATATAGTTTCGGTTACAGACGGACAAACCCACAATCTATATAAATACAATTGAATGTTATTTGTGTGTAGATAAAGCCAACAGTATTAATAATGTAAGATAATTTTATTAATAATTAAGGTTTAAATAAAAATAAAATCATGGCGAAAGTGATGTAAATAACTAAGGGAATTGTGACTTAAGTAGTGATATAGTTTCAGTTACAGACGGACAAACACACAAACTCCATTATAATAAGATATTATTTCTGTGATAGGATTGACAGCTCAAACGTACATATAACTATTTTGCAGGTTATTTCCAATAACCCCAACCTAAAAGGGGAACCACTCTGAATTAATTTTATCTGTTAATTAATCTACCCATTATTTTCCCATTAAACTAACCTATAACCCCCAACCTAAAAAAGGGGAACCACTCTGAATTAATTTTATCTGTTAATTAATCTACCCATTATTTTCCCATTAAACTAACCTATAACCCCCAACCTAAAAAAGGGGAACCACTCTGAATTAATTTTATCTGTTAATTAATTTACCCATTATTTTCCCATTAAACTAACCCTAAACCCTAACCCTAACTGTTGTATACTCTTTCCTTATTTTCTTCGTGTTCACACAGTAAATTGCTATTTTGTTGTATATATAAATACAATTGAATGTTATTTGTGTGTAGATAAAGCCAACAGTATTAATAATGTAAGACAATTTTATTAATAATTAAGGTTTAAATAAAAATAAAATCATGGAGAAAGTGATGTCAATAACTAAGGGAATTGTGACTTAAGTAGTGATATAGTTTCGGTTACAGACAGACAACACACAATCTCCATTAAAATAACTAGCAAATATATGCACCCTCCGGGTGCAAGTATTTAAGTTTTAAATTAATAAAATATTATATTAAATTAGAAAGACTAATGAAACTAAATAAGAATGCAGATAAAAAGATTTGAAACAGAGGGAGTATAATCGAAAAATAGAACAACTGAAACTTACTCTTCCATCACTCCCATCTTTCATTGTTATTTTTTCTAATTTAAGTATTTAGTTAAAAGAGGAAGTAAAGAATAAAATGACAGTTATTTTTTCTTGTTAATGGAGTTAATTTAAGATTCATTGAAGAGATTTTTGCTTATATTCATTAAAATAAAACCAAACAGTTAGAAATCAATAATACTAAGCATATATTTATTAAATTCACATTTTTAATATCAATATGAAAATTAGCCTTCCCATTCACACTGTAAACCGCTATTTTGTTGAATATATAAATACAATTGTATGTTATTAGTATGTCGATATGGTCAACAGTCTTAATGTTGTAAAACGATTTTATTAATAATTGAGGTTTAAATAAAAATAAAATCATGGAGAATGTGATGTCAATAACAAAGGGAATTGTGACTTGAGTAGTAAAATTGTTTCGGTTACAGACAGAAAAACCCACAATCTCCATTATAATAAGATATTATGAAAAATAATCTCATTTTCATTTTGGTCTTATTTGTTTTTTTGTTTTAAATTTTTATTTCTTTTATTTTCCAGGAATTTTTAGATTGTCAAGTGATTGAAAGATGACTACTTTACAACAGTTCTTTGATAAAGAAAATGTTGGTGCCAGTTCATCTGTGAAGAATCGAGTTGGTAAGATTATTTTAAAGAATATTTATTTTGCTTTACTTGTAGATAAAGAAAATAAATTCAGGTTTTGTATTTTGTGAAGTAAGATTCATCACATTTACAAATGTAGTGTCTTAAATAAAAATGCCTTCAAACCGCTATTCGGTTCATAACTAGCATGGGTCAATTTTTCAGCAGGCGCTGTGTAGCGTGTTTTAGTGTAGGAGGCCAGGACTGCAACATCAGAAAATACCCAAAATTTTTAAAGATCATTGCTATATTTAGATTATTGGTATTTTTAAAACCATCTGTAAGACTTAATGTTACGTACTGAGGTTTTCACGGTACCAAATCGATGTATGTTGTATACCCTTCATTACTTTACTTCTTACTTGCTTCTATATCTTGGACATCTATTCTTCTGGCCGGCTTTGGTTCTTCTATCATCTTGCATCTGGAATCTTCTAAGGTCTGGACTTTCTTGGGGACTTCGGGTCTGGTTTCTGTTAGGGATTTCTCCTTAGCAGAAGCCCTGTGTCATTGTTAGTTTTTAGTAAACACAAGACTTCGATTTTCTTTTAATGTTACTTTATTCGGTAAATCCCCAACCCAGACATAACATAGCGCGCGTATGCAGAGTTACAGTTTAGACAGAGCATCATGGCCGACTGCTCTGTCTGACGTCCACTGCAAAACTAAACTAAAGCTCCTTACTATTCTTAAACTGGAACAGGTTCTTCTATGCCTTCCGGTTCCCACGATTTATCCCCGGAAGGCAAGGTGAGTGAGGTCAAACGCTGTCACTCCCTTTCAGGGCCATCAACTGCACTGATCGCCACCATATCTCTATACTACCTTACATAGGTATGAAAGGGGTCATCCCCTCAGAATTACAGGGGATTGACAATAATCTTATGCCACCGCATAGATTATGTAACATTAAATTTTAATTTTTACCCTTCCCCCCCCCCATATGTGTAATATTAGCCATTAAGTAGGTATAACAATACAGTTTTAGTAGTTAAAAGTGAGACTGCCATACCTAGTGTTGCTAAGCAACCTTTTGGCTGGCGGACAGGGTATAATAACATGTGCTGGGGCACGGTCTCAATGTATGTGTGGGAACGATGCTCCGGCTCAGTATTACAGTCGTTGTGTTGGATGATACCCAATATAATACTATAATGAGGGATTTCTTCTAATGCTGGCCGTTCCATAGATTATAGTATTATAGTGTCCTGACGGAAAGCTGGTTTTGTTTCTCTTACCAACTCTGCTGAAATATGATAACCAAAAGCTGTCAACGGGGTCAAACAAAACAAACAGGAATGCCTTCTGATAATTATGCACAAAATGTATACATTTGTTTTTATTTTTTTTAATTTTTTTTATTTTTTTTATTTTTTTATTTTTATTTTTTTTTATACAATGATTAATATTCTTGTATAATGTCAGAAGAGCGAGGTGATTTCTTTGTTAGTTGACTGGTGATCTACAGCTAATTGCTTTGGATAACTTATTAACTTGGTTTGTTACACTCCGACGTCCTGCCACTCGGTATTAGTAAAGTTGTGGCAAGGGTACCGAGCTATGGCGAGCTCCCTGGTTTTGGAGTATCTGACTCCACTTCTCTCTCTTCTTCTTCTTCTTGGTCTCACGGTCTGTTATTTATGGGATCCAGACACCCCACCCCGAACATACCTCTCTGATTGGCCAGCCACTCAATACCATTGCCTACATGTCTAAATGGCCTTGTGTCAGCCTTAGTTGTATTTTTCCATTGGTTTGCCACAACTCTAGGCCAAACATTGTTTTATTTACTAGCAAATAGATGCACCCTCCGGGTGCAAGTATTTAAGTTTTAATGTAATGAAATATCGTATTAAATTAGAGGCAGACAAAAAGATATGTAACAGAGTGGGGGGTATAATAGAAAAATAGAAATGAAACTTGCTCTTCCATCACTCCCGTCTTTCATTGCTGAATTTTACTTAACAATTTAGTTAAATTAGGAAATAAAGAATAAAATGACAGTTATTTTTTCTTGTTAATGGATTTTATTTAAGATTCATTGAAGAGATTTTTGCTTATATTCATTAAAATAAAACCAAACAGTTAGAAATCAATAATACTAAGCACATATTTAATAAAATCACATTTTTAATATCAATATGCAAATTAGCCTTCCCATTCACACTGCAAACCGCTATTTTTTGTATATATAAATACAATTGCATGTTATTTGTATGTAGATATGGACAACACTAATAAAAAGGTGAAATTTTATTAATAATTGAGGCTTAAATATAAATAAAATCATGGAGAATGTGATGTAAATAACTATGTTAATTGTGACTCGATTAGTAATATAGTTTCAGTTACAGACAGAAAACACACAATCTCCATTATAATAAGATGTCAAAATTTAAAATTCCGATCATCTAAGTCAAATTCCATAATTTAAGGAATTTATGCTTACGTGAGAATTCTTTGTTTAGATAAATTCATATTTTTAATATAAACATCATTATTTTTTTTTCTTATTTTTACAGTAACTTTTAAAAAACTACCAAAATTAATAATTAGGGTAGTTTTAATTAATTGGTAATTAATTAACAGATCGCCAATCAACCCATAACACTTTAATAGTGTTATAAGGGTATATAAAAAAGTTATAGGATAAATTGATGAATAAGTTAATAACGTCCGTTCTTCTTAGCAGTTTCAAGTTGAATGTATTTTGTGATTTTCTTAATGTGTTTACTTTTGCCCGTTGATGACATTAGGCACTTGTATTAATCGTCCTTAACTGTCCTTGACGTAACGCAATAACATGAGTAGCACGTTGATAAATTTGTAACGTAGCGGCGTCGTCACGGTACCAAATAGATATATTTGTTGCATAGTGCCTTTTCTTGGACGGCACTAAATATCTATTATGTTATATACCTCTTTTATTCTTCTGGCCGGATCTGGTATATCTTCTACAGGTCTCGTCTGGTCTTTCTTATCTGGAGATTCCGTGTCTGGTTCTGTTGGGGATCATTTCTTATCAGAAGCCTTGTGTCATTGTTAGCTTTAGTAATAACAACAAGACTTCGATTTACTTTTGATGTTACTTTATTCCTGACTAACTGCAACTAACTGAGTTGCTTACTCCTTAAACCGGAAGGGCCTCTATTGACTTCCGTTCTCACGTTCCATCCCCAGAAAGCAAGGTGAGAGTGAGGTCAAGCATTGTCACTCACTCTCAAGGCCATCAGCTGTACTGATCGCCATAAGGATTTCTATACTACCTTAAAAAGTAATAGGGATCCAATTAATATGTAACAAATTGTGGTAAATTTCATTTTTAAAAAATTAAAAAAAAATTTTTTATTTTATTTATTTTTTTCTTTTTATAGAAAATTTAAAATTTCTAAAATTTCTTAAAGTTCTTAAGATATGAAACCTAGAAAAAAAAACGTTTGAAATTATTTTCTTTTCTCTTTTGTCTTTCAGGTTTGAATTTGAAAAGGCCGCAGCAAGAAAATGCATGTCTGGCAACTCCACGCCGAGCGTTGGGCAATATCAACCGTGACCTCAGTACAAGTAGACAAACACCATTGAATAAAAAATCCTCAAAAACTCCAGGAGGTTTAAAAGTCTTCAAAGAAAATTCTGAAATTCTTAAACCCAGGAAAGCATTGTCAAGTATTTCAAATAAACAGGTAAGCTAAAGGGGAGGGAGTCTCTGTCTCTGCTTCTCTGTCTCTCTGCTTCTCTATCTGCTTCTCTCTCTCTCTATCTGCTTCTGTCTATCTGCTCTCTCTGCTTCTCTATCTGCTTCTGTCTCTCTGCTTCTCTATCTGCTCTGTCTCTCTGCTTCTCTATCTGCTTCTCTATCTGCTTCTGTCTCTCTGCTTCTCTATCTGCTCTGTCTCTCTGCTTCTCTATCTGCTTCTGTCTCTCTGCTTCTCTATCTGCTTCTGTCTCTCTGCTTCTCTATCTGCTTCTGTCTCTCTGCTTCTCTATCTATCTGCTTCTGTCTCTCTGCTTCTCTATCTGCTTCTGTCTCTCTGCTTCTCTATCTGCTTCTGTCTCTCTGCTTCTGTCTCTCTGCTTCTGTCTCTCTGCTTCTGTCTCTCTGCTTCTGTTCTCTGCTTCTGCTCTCTGCTTCTGTCTCTCTGCTTCTGTCTCTCTGCTCTGTCTCTCTGCTTCTGTCTCTCTGTCTCTCTGCTCTGTCTCTCTGCTTCTGTCTCTCTGCTTCTGTCTCTCTGCTTCTGTCTCTCTGCTTCTGTCTCTCTGCTTCTGTCTCTCTTCTGTCTCTCTGCTCTCTTCTGCTTCTCTCTCTGCTTCTCTATCTGCTTCTGTCTCTCTGCTTCTCTATCTGCTTCTGTCTCTCTGCTTCTGTCTCTCTGCTTCTGTCTCTGCTTCTGTCTCTCTGCTTCTGTCTCTCTGCTTCTGCTCTCTGCTTCTGCCTCTCTGCTTCTGTCTCTCTGTCTCTATCTGCTTCTGCCTCTCTGTCTCTAGTATCACAGGAAATAAACATGCTCGCTAACATGTTGGACTCGTACTCTGCCAATTTCTGTCTATATGCCCCCCCCTCACTTAGATTAGTCTTTTTATGCATGATGGTGGGCATTGGGTTTTTGATGAAAGTGGCCCATGAAGATGTTGATGCTTCTATTGATGAAGCACTTCAGGATTCTAGGTATCTCTTTGGATGGTGAAAAAAGTTTAACACCCTCAAAAGGCCACCGAGTTTTCACTCGGTTGTAAATTGGACAGTAAATAACCTTATTCTGAGTTGGTTCATAGTTTATTACATTGATAAAAAAAAACTTATGAAGTATTGTTTATTGTTCAGTTACAAATAGAATTTTATATATGAGAAGTAAACAAACAGACGATGTGTTTTGATATGCCTTTTTTTTAGCCGACAATTTTTGGGAGAATATGTGCTTAATTGAAGTCGTACCTAATTTTTGAAAATTAATTAATCAATAATTAACGAATTAGGTGGGAATACCTATTCAAATGTAATGTCCATAACTTTTTTTTGGAGATTCATTCAAAGCAAATGTGTGTGTCCCAGTATGCACTAAATCAAAAAGCTATCAGTATTACTGCACGTATAAAAGTAAGTTTTCCGGTAAGCGATATTTGGTGTAATGAAACACACCCGATAAAATGCAAAATTTTGTTGAAAGGGTGGCATAAGATCATGGACAATATTTTGGTAACAGAATAATGTTTTTAATGATACTATGACTGTATCGTATTATAATAGAGATTGTGTATTTGTCTGTCTGTAACCGAAATATATCACTACTCAAGTCACAATTCCCTTAGTTATTTATGTCACATTCTCCATGATTTTATTTCTATTTAAACCTCAATTATTCATTAAATTGTTTAACATTATTAATACTGTTGGTCATATCTACAGGTATTTGCCTCATACCCCACTTGTATGGGCTGGGCACAAGGCCACGTTTTAACGTGGGCCCACCCACAAGCTGAAGCTCATGGGTGGGAAAGAACAAAAATTGCGTCGATCCCTTCGGCATTCCCCTCAAGAGTGGCACCTCAGGCGCTGGGCAATAAACCCAGCCCTGCCCCTTTAAATCAAGGGGGCAGGTATTGCCTGGGGGGACAGCCCCCTGGGATCGACGCTATTAACTTGTAAAGATCCAGGGCCGAAGCCACTGGACCCTTGGCATTGGCCAGATCTACATAGTAATAACATTCAATTGTATTTATGTATACAAACAAATAGTGGCTTACAGTGTGAACAGGAAGGCTAATTTGCATATTGATATAAAAAATTGATTTCAATAAATGTGTTTAGTATTATTGATTTCTAATTGTTTGGTTTTATCTTAATGAATATGAGAAAAAGTCTCTGGGATAAATCTTAAAAGAAATCCATTAACAAGAAGAAATAAATGTAATTTTATTCTTTACTTTCTATTTTAACTAAATAGTTAAATTAGGAAAATTTACCAAAGAAATACAGGAGTGATGGAAGAGTAAGTTTCAGTTATTCTATTTATTTTTTTTCATTATACTCCCCTCTATTTCAAATCTTTTTATCTACATTTAGTTTCATTAGCCTTTCTAATTTAATATAACGAGCAAATATATGCACCCTCCGGGTGCAAGTATTTAAGTTTTAATGTAATAAAATATTGTATTAAATTAGAAAGGCTAATGAAACTAAATAAGAATATAGATAAAAAGATTTGAAACAGAGGGAGTATAATAAAAAATGGAACAACTGAAACTTACTCTTCCATCACTCTCGTCTTTCATTGTTATTTTTTCTAATTTAAGTATTTAGTTAAAAGAGGAAGTGAAGAATAAAATGACAGTTATTTTCTTGTTAATGGATTTCATTTAAGATTCATTGAAGAGATTTTTTGCTTATATTCATTAAAATAAAACCAAACAGTTAGAAATCAATAATACTAAACACATTTATTGAATCAATTTTTTATATCAATATGCAAATTAGCCTTCCTGTTTCATCACTGTAAGCCCACTATTTGTTTGGTATACATAAATAGCAATTGAATGTTATTACTATGTAGACTGGCCAATGCCAAGGGGTCCAGTGGCTTCGGCCCTGGTCTTTACAAGTTAATGCGTCGATCCCAGGGGGCTGTCCCCCCAGGCAATACCTGCCCCTTGATTAAAGGGGCAGGGCTGGGTTTAATTGCCCAGCGCCTGAGGTGCCCTCTTGAGGGGAATGCCCGAAGGGATCGACGCAATTTTTGTTCTTTCCCACCCATGAGCTTTCAGCTTGTGGGTGGGCCCACGTTAAAACGTGGCCTTGTGCCCAGCCGCATACAAGTGGGTAAATGAGGAAATACCTGTAGATATGACCACAGTATTAATCTGTTAAACAATTTAATGATTATTGAGGTTTTAATATAGAAATAAAATCATGGAGAATGGTGACATAAATAACTAAGGGAATTGTGACTGAGTAGTGATATATTTCGGTTACGCAACAAATAGCACAATCTTCTATTATAATACGATACAGTCAAGTAATCATAAAAACATTATTCTGTTACCAAAATATTGTCCATGATCTTAATGCCACCCTTTTCAACAAAATTTTGCATTTTATCGGGTGTGTTTCATTACACAAGAATATCCGCTTACCGGAAAACTTACTTTTATACGTGCAGTAATACTTGATAGCTTTTTGATTAGTGGCATACTGGGACACACACATTTGCTGAATGAATCTCCAAAAAAAAGTTATGGACATTACATTTGAATAGGTATTCCCACCTAATTCGTTAATTATGATTAATTAATTTTCAAAATTAGGGTACGACTTCAATTTAAGCACATATCTCCCAAAAATTGTCGGCTAAAAAAAAGCATATCAAAACAACATCGTCTGTTTGTTTACTTCGTCATATATAAAATTCTATTTGTAACTGAACAATAACATAGCTTCATAAGTTTTTTTTTTTACAAGTAATCCAACTATGAACGCAACTCAGAATTAAGGTTATTTACTGTCCAATTTAACAACCGAGTGAAAAACTCGGTGGCCCCCTTTTGAGGGTGTTAAACTTTTTTCACCAAATCCAAAGAGATACCTAAGAATCCTGAAGTGCTTCCCCTCAATAGAAGCATCAGAACACTTCATGGGCCACTTCATCAAAAACTCAAATGCCCACATCATGCATAAAAAGCTAATTAAGTGAGGGGGGGGGGCATATAGACAGAATTGGCAGAGTACGAGTCCAACATCGTTGCGAGCATGTTTATTTCTGTGATACTAGAGACAGAGAGGCAGAAGCAGATAGAAGACAGAGAGACAGAAGCAGAGAGGCAGAAGCAGAGAGGCCAAGAAGCAGAGAGACAGAAGAGAGAGAACAGAAGCAGAGAGACAGAAGCAGAGAGACAGAAGCAAGAGACAGAAGCAGATAGAGAAGCTAGAGACGACGAGCAGATAGAAGAAGCAAGAGAGACAGAAGCAGAGAGACCAGAGCAGAGAGACAAGAAGCAGAGAGACAGAAGCAGAGCAGACAGAAGCAGAGAGACAGAGCGAGAGGACAGAAGCAGAGAGACAGAAGGGCAGAGAGAACAGAAGGCAGAGAGACAGAAAGCAAGAGCCAGAAGCAGAGAGACAGACCGCAGAGGAGACAGAAGCAGAGAGACAGAAGCAGAGAGACAGAGCAGAGAGACAGAAGCAGAGAGACAGAAGCCAGAAAAGACAGAAGCAGAGAGACAGAAGCAGAGGACAGAAGGCAGAGAGACAGAAGCAGATAGAGAAGCAGAGAGACAGAAAGCAGATAAGAAGCAAGAGAGACAGAGCCAAGATGAGAGCAGCAGAGACAGAAGAGATAGAGAAGCAAGAGAGACAGAAGCGATAGAAGGAAGCAGAGACAGAAGCAGATCAGAGAAGCAGAGAGCAGAAGCAGATAGAGAAGCAGAGAGCAGAAGCAGATAGGAAGCAGATAAGAGAAGCAAGAGACAGAAGGCAGATAGAGAAGCAGAGAGACAGAAGCAGATAGAGAAGCAGAGAGAACAGAAAGAGCAGATAGAGCCAGCAGAGAGACAGGAGCAGAATAGAAGGAAGCAGAGAGACAGAAGCAGATAGAGAAGAGAGAGACAGAGAAGCAAGAGACAGAGACTCTCCCTTTAGCTTCCTTTGTTTTATTTGAAAACTTGACAATGCTTTCCTGGGTTTAAAGAATTTTCAGAATTTTCTTTGAAGACTTTTAAACCTCCTGGAGTTTTTGAGATTTTTTATTCAATGGTGTTTGTCTACTTGTACTGAGGTCACGCGTTGATATTGCCCACGCTCGGCGTGGAGTTGCCAGACATGCATTTTCTTGCTGCGGCCTTTTCAAATTCAAACCTGAAAGACAAAAGAGAAAAGAAAATAATTTCAAACGTTTTTTTTTCTAGGTTATCTTTTAAGAACTTTAAGAAATTTTAGAAATTTTAAATTTTCTATAAAAAAAAAAAATAAAATAAAATAAAATTTTTTTTTAATTTTTTAAAAATGAAATTTACCACAATTTGTTACATATTAATTGGATCCCTATTACTTTTTAAGGTAGTATAGAAATCCTTATGGCGATCAGTACAGCTGATGGCCTTGAGAGTGAGTGACAATGCTTGACCTCACTCTCACCTTGCTTTCTGGGATGGAACGTGAGAACGGAAGTCAATAGAGGCCCTTCCGGTTTAAGGAGTAAGCAACTCAGTTAGTTAGTCAGGAGAGTTAGAAAGGAATAAAGTACATCAAAAGTAAATCGAAGTCTTGTTGTTATTACTAAAGCTAACAATGACACAAGGCTTCTGATAAGAAATGATCCCCAACAGAACCAGACACGGAATCTCCAGATAAGAAAGACCAGACAAGACCTGTAGAAGATATACCAGATCCGGCCAGAAGAATAAAAGAGGTATATAACATAATAGATATTTTAGTGCCGTCCAAGAAAAGGCACTATGCAACAAATATATCTATTGGTACCGTGACGACGCCGCTACGTTTACAAATTTATCAACGTGCTACTCATGTTATTGCGTTACGTCAAGGACAGTTAATGACGATTAATACAAGTGCCTAATGTCATCAACGGGCAAAAGTAAACACATTAAGAAAATCACAAAAATACATTCAACTTGAAACTGCTAAGAGGAACAGACGTTATTTACTTATTCAGCAATTTATCTTAACTTTTTTTATATACCCTTATAAGACTATTAAAGTGTTGTGTGCTGATTGTCGATCTGTTAATTAATTACCAATTAATTAAAACTACCCTAATTATTAATTTTGGTAGTTTGTTAAAAGTTACTGTAAAAATAAGAAAAAAAAAATAATAATAATGTTTATATTAAAAATATAAATTTATCTAAAGAAAGAATTCTTAAGTAGGCATAAATTCCTTAAATTATGGAATTTGACTTAGATGATCGGAATTTTAAATTTTGACATCTTATTATAATGGAGATTGTGTGTTTTTCTGTCTGTAACCGAAACTATATTACTAATCGAGTCACAATTAACATAGTTATTACATCACATTCTCCATGATTTTATTTATATTTAAGCCTCAATTATTAATAAAATTTTACACCTTTTTATTAGTGTTTGTCCATAAGTCTGACATATTCAATAACATGCAATTGTATTTATATATACAAAAATAGCGGTTTGCAGTGTGAATGGGAAGGCTAATTTGCATATTGATATTAAAAATGTGATTTTATTAAATATGTGCTTAGTATTATTGATTTCTAACTGTTTGGTTTTATTTTAATGAATATAAGCAAAAATCTCTTCAATGAATCTTAAATAAAATCCATTAACAAAAAAAAATAACTGTCATTTTATTCTTTATTTCCTAATTTAACTAAATTGTTAAGTAAATTCAGCAATGAAAGACGAGAGTGATGGAAGAGTAAGTTTCATTTCTATTTTTCTATTATACCCCCACTCTGTTACATATCTTTTTGTCTGCCTCTAATTTAATACGATATTTCATTACATTAAAACTTAAATACTTGCACCCGGAGGGTGCATATATTTTCTAGTAAATAAAACAATGTTTGGCCTTGAGTTGTGGCAAACCAATGGAAAAATACAACTAAGGCTGACACAAGGCCATTTAGACATGTAGGCAATGGTATTGAGTGGCTGGCCAATCAGAGAGGTATGTTCGGGGGTGGGGAGGTCTGGATCCCATAAATAACAGACTGTGAGACCAAGAAGAAGAGAGAGAGAAGTGGAGTTAGATACTCCGAAACCAGGGACCTCGCCATAGCTCGGTACCCTTGCCACAACTTTACCGATACACTCCGACGTCCTACCACTCGGTAACAAACCAAGTTAATAAGTTATCCAAAGCAATTAGCTGTAGATCACCAGTCAACTAACAAAGAAATCACCTCACTCTTCTGACATTATACAAGAATATTAATCATTGTATAAAAAAAAAAAAAAAATAAATAAAAAAAAAAAAAAAAACAAATGTATACATTTTGTGCATAATTATCAGAAGGCATTCCTGTTTGTTTTGTTTGACCCCGTTGACAGCTTTTGGTTATCATATTTCAGCCGAGTTGGAAAAGAAACAAAACCAGCTTTCCGTCAGGACCCTATAACACTATAATCTGTGAAACAGCCAACATTAGAAGAAATCCCTCATTATAGTATTATATTCGGTATCATCCAACACAACGACTGTAATACTGAGCCGGAGCATCGTTCCCATACATACATTGAGACCGTGCCCCAGCACATGTTATTATACCCTGTCCGCCGGCCAAAAGGTTGCTTAGCAACACTAGGTATGGCAATCTCACTTTTAACCACTGAAACTGTATTGTTATACCTAATTAATGGCTAATATTACACATATGGGGGAGGAAAAAAAGGTAAAAATTAAAATTTAATGTTACATAATCTATGTGGTGGCATAAGATTATTGTCAATCCCCTGTAATTCTGAGGGATGACCCCTTTCATACCTATGTAAGGTAGTATAGAGATATGGTGGCGATCAGTGCAGTTGATGGCCCTGAAAGTGAGTGACGGCATTTGACCTCACTCACCTTGCCTTCCGGGGATAACTCGTGGGAACCGGAAGGCATAGAAGAACCTGTTCCAGTTTAAGAATAGTAAGGAGCTTTAGTTTAGTTTTGCAGTGGATGTCAGACAGAGCAGTCGGCCATGATGCTCTGTCTAAACTGTAACTCTGCATACGCGCGCTATGTTATGTCTGGTTGGGGATTTACCGAATAAAGTAACATTAAAAGAAAATCGAAGTCTTGGTGTTACTAAAAACTAACAATGACACAGGCTTCTGATAAGGAGAAATCCCTAACAGAAACCAGACCCGAAGTCCCCAAGAAAGTCCAGACCCTTAGAAGAGACCAGACGCAAGATGATAGAAGAACCAAAGCCGGCCAGAAGAATAGATGTCCAAGATATAGAAGCAAGTAAGAAGTAAAGTAATGAAGGGTATACAACATACATCGATTTGGTACCGTGAAAACCTCAGTACGTAACATTAAGTCTTACAGATGGTTTTAAAATACCAATAATCTAAATATAGCAATGATCTTTAAAAAATTTGGGTATTTTCTGATGTTGCAGTCCTGGCCTCCTACACTAAAACACGCTACACGTGCCTGCTGAAAAATTGACCCATGCTAGTTATGAACCGAATAGCGGTTTGAAGGCATTTTTATTTAAGACACTACATTTGTAAATGTGATGAAATCTTACTTCACAAAATACAAAACCTGAATTTATTTTCTTTATCTACAAGTAAAGCAAAATAAATATTCTTAAAATAATCTTACCAACTCGATTCTTCACAGATAACTGGCACCAACATTTTCTTTATCAAAGAACTGTGTAAGTAGTCATCTTTCAATCACTTGACAATCTAAAAATTCCTGGAAAATAAAAGAAATAAAATTTTAAACACAAAAAAAAAAAAAAAAAAAAAAAAACACTAAATACAGACAACAAAAATGAAAAATGAGATAAAAATGGAGATTATGTGGGTTTGTCTGTAACTGAAACTATATTACTATCAAGTCACAATTCCCTTAATTATTTACATCACATTCTCCATGATTTTATTTTTTATTTAAATCTCAATTGTTAATAAAATTGTTTACATCATTAAGACTGTTGACCATTATCGACATACTAATAACATTAAATTGGTATTTTATATATTCAAGTCAAAAGCCACTAGCGGTTTACAGTGTGAATGGGAAGGCTAATTTGCATATTGATATTAAAAATGGTGAATTTAATAAATATATGCTTAGTATTATTGATTTCTAACTGTTTGGTTTTATTTTAATGAATATAAGCAAAAAATCTCTTCAATGAATCTTTAAATGAACTCCATTAACAAGAAAAAATAACTGTCATTTTATTCTTTACTTCCTCTTTTAACTAAATACTTAAATTAGAAAAAATAACAATGAAAGACGGGAGTGATGAAGAGTAAGTTTCAGTTGTTCCATTTTTATTATACTCCCTCTGTTTCAAATCTTTTATCTGCATTCTTTATTTAGTTTCATTAGCCTTCTAATTTAATATATTTTATTACATTTAAAACTTAAATACTTGCACCCAGAGGGTGCATATATTTGCTAGTTATTTTAATGGAGATTGTGTGTTTGTCCGTCTGTAACCGAAACTATATCACTACTAAGTCACAATTCCCTTAATTATTGACATTACTTTCTCCATGATTTATTTTTATTTAAATCGATAATAAAAATGGTTTACATTATTAATACTGTTGGCTTTATCTACACACAAATAACATTCAATTTGTATTTATATATACAACAAAATAGGCATTTACTGGTGTGAAACGAGAAAATAAGGAAAGAGTTACAACAGTTAGGGGTAGGGTTTTAGGGGTTAGTTTATGGGAAAATAATGGGTAAAAGTTAACTTAACAGATAAAATTAATTCAGAGTGTTTCCCTTTTTTAGGTTGGGGTTATAGGTTAGTTTAATGGGAAATAATGGTAGATTATTAACAGATAAAATTAATTCAGAAGTGGTCCCCCTTTTTTAGGTTGGGGTTATAGGTTAGTTTTAATGGGAAAATAATGGGTAGATATAATTACAGATAAAATTCAATTCAGGTGGGTCCCCTTTTGGTTGGGTTATTTGAAATAACTGCAAAATATTATGTACGTTGAGCTTGTCAACCTATTCACAGAAATAATATCTTATTATAATGGAGTTTGTGTGTTTCCGGTCG
>CM042182.1:5213779-5222821 GCA_023376005.1 Doryteuthis pealeii | reverse complement strand
AAAAAGAGAGAGATCGGCACTCCTTCGGAGACGAGTCTAAGCCCAACCAGACCATCCATCTGGGATTAGGGTTAGTTTAAATAGGTAGTTAATTGGTAGAATCATAATTTGAATGTAACACCGCTTGTAGATCATGATTTGGAATTAGAAAACCGCCGCTCGGTAGATCACATATTTGGATTAGAAAACCGCTCGGTAGGTCAGACATTTGGATTAGAAAACCGCTCGGTAGGTCAGACTTGGATTAGATTAGAAAACCGCTCTGTAGGTCAGATATTAGAAGAGCACCTATAAAATATTTTATTTTTTATCATTCACCTTGATATCTCTCCTCTCTATTAGATGATTATGAAGACTTCTATCCATCAAAAGAACTGGATGATTTGACATGGAATTGCCCAGATATTATATTTCCCTTTCTAGTCTTTATTGTAAATCCACCTCTTTAATATTTCTGTTCTCTTTTTTTTTTTTTTTTTTTTTTTTTTTTTTTAGATGATTATGAAGACATCTACCCCTCAAAGAACGTGTCAGTTCTTATCTTGATAAACTGATCAGTTGGCGACCTTCCTGCTTTAAGAATTGGGATATTGATGAAGGTGAAAATAGTGATGATGAGGTTCAAATGCTCTTGCTTGATGATATACCTACCATCCCAAGTATTACGAGAGGTAAGTCTCTGGGTTCAATCTCTTTGTTCTTCCTGTAGGGACTAGAACTCTCCTGAGCCTTTAGGGACAGGAAGTAGTAAAGGTAACGTCCCTGTCAGGTTGAGTGAAGAATTCTCTTGACGGTTTGGCACCGAACTGTAAGCCTCGTAGAAACGAGCGTCCATCTCAGACTTTGTGGCTGAAAGAACTAAACCCCTCAGCGAGGGAGAAATAACTGAAGACTCAACCTGACACCCCCTCAACGAGGAGATATTTCTGAATTGTAAGTGCCCTTCAGTGCTTGTTTATTGACTTCGTTGAGTTTGTATGTAAATAAATAGGTTAAAGGTACATGTGCTTTCCCCTTGTCTTTACTTTCTGAAAACGTATATTCTGTTTTCTTTAGACTGTATACAGCCTTTCCTACATTCCATTCATATTCTCCGCCCTGTCGGCTGTGGCATTAGAATGCACCGACTGCACCTCTGCAGAGGAGTAAGACTCCCCCAATGGGGCCACCTGTTGGCAGTGGGTGGCGACCCGTAATACTTAAGGATAAAGCCCAGGTGGATGAGCAGTTCATGACATGCAATACTCCACTTTGGCCCTATCTTGGGCTAGACGGGCAGCCGGAGAGGCCCCCTCCGATCAATCGGCTGGTCATGTCAAGCCCTATCACCTATATGATTTTCCCAACCCTATTGCCCTTATATCAAGCCCCAACCCCTTTTTATCATATGGGTACTAGAAGGCGGTGGCTGCACAGAATATCACAATGTTTGGGGTTCTAGACATCGTGCATTGAAGGTGCAGAGCGCAGAACAGGCTGTCTCACGCAGTGACAACCTTTTTATTCTTCATTTTATGATAACGGATGGAAGATTTGGTTTGGTTTTTAAAAAAACTTTTTTACCATAAGGGCAATAGGGTTGGGGCAATCATATAAGGTGCTAGGGCTTGATGCGACCAGCCGATTGATCGGAGGGAGCCTCTCCGACTGCATGTCTAGCCCAAGTAAGTGCCAAAGTGGAATATTGTAAGTCCTGGACTGCTCAACCACCTGGGTTCTATCCTTAAGATTTAGGAACAAGTGTATTAATATATAGATAACAAAAGCAATAAGCCCTCATCTGATGTAATTTGTCTTTTATTTCTTATTTCAGAACCGACCACTTTATGTGAAGAAGTCTTGTATAGAGATGACCTGATGGAACCATTGGGAGATATTCTTGATATTTCCTTACCGGAACTTGACATTTTGGATCTTCCTGAAGAACTTGACAGTAAAATTTCAATCTGAGACAAAAATTGACTCCCTCTCCCTCACTTTAAATGGCAAAAAAAAAAAGGACCTAGGCAGTAATTTAGACAGCTTATCTCGATTAGGTTGTGTTTTTTTTTTTTTGTTTTTTTTTGTTTTTTTTTTTCTTCTTTTTAATGCTAATTCTATTTGCTTCAGTCTTTTTATCCCCCTGTCCAAGTGCAAACATGAAATATCTTTAAAACTAAACATCTTCCTTCGGGTTGGGGGAGTTCCTATGACATAGTATTTAATATACTGATCTTTGACATCATAGTAGCAAGTTTGAACTCCAATTGTGCTGTGATGTTCACTTTCCGACCCTGGAAAAGGCATGAACCCACTCTACCCTGTAGCTAGGGGTTAAGTAGTATCACTACCATTCTAAAAAGATGGATTTGACATTAAATAACCCACGAGGGTTGGTATGCCACTAAAAAAGACACCAAACTAAACATTTTCCTTCAATGTTTTTATGGGCCATATGTCCTTTAGGCACCCCTTTAGCGATCTTGATTCGTGGGGACACTTTTCTCATTTATACCGTAAAAATCCGGTGTTTTGTTAGTTTGGGTTTAGTTTTATAATCTAAAAAACACTCTAAAATCGTCTGTTAACAATTAACCGGATTTTGACGGTGTAAATGGAAAAATGTCCCCACGAATCGAGATTGCAAAAGGGGTGCCTAAAAGTCATATGGTCCGTTTTTATTGCCAGATTTTAATTTTGAGGGAGCAATTTTCAGTTTTAATTTTTAATTAAAAAAAAAAAAAATGCAAAAACAAAAGACCTGACCTTTTTTCGCTTGGTGTATGATTTGAATGTTTGCTAAATAAATATCAAACACTGGAATATTTGTATTTTCGGGCATCCGTAAGCTTTAATGCAATCAAAGACTTGTGTAAATTGAGCACTTCTTATTTTACTCACTTCTGTTCATCTATGTGTATAATATATATGTATATATACGCGCGTACCCTATTCTTTTCAAAGCTATTACCAATTTCTTGGACTCTTTCTCTTTTTTTTTTTTTTTTTTTTTTTTTTTTCTCTCTTTCTCTCTTGCTCTTCTCTCTTCCTATGACTCTCTCTCTTCTCTCTCTCTTTCTCTCTCTTTCTCTCTCTCTCTCTCTTTCTTTCTTTCTCTTTCTCTCTGACTCTATTCTGACTCTATTATTTCTTTCTTTCTGACTCTGACTCTATTATTTCTTTCTTTCTGACTCTGACTCTATTATTTCTTTCTTTCTCTTTGGATATTTTAAGAAAGAAAATTCCTTGATCAAAGATCTAGATACTCTACCCCCCCCCCTCTCTTCACCCCCTTTGTGTGTATGTCAATTGTAATTTGGAATTCAATATTTCAATCAAAACACAAATGCACCTCCCCACCCAACTTGCAATCATCTTTTTATTTTGTATATAATTGTATTTTTTCTTTTTTTAAAATAAAAACAGCTTTACTCTAAATTACTTATTTATTTTAATTTGAATTCAACTTATTTAATTTGTGTTTCTTATCAATAAATTTTAATTCCTTGTCAATTGTTGATGTATTTATTTTCTAAATATTGTTTTGAAAATCATTTGGATGTAACTTAATATTTGCACAGGTTTTTGTTTCATGTAACAATTTTTCGAAAAAATGTACTTGTGTGTAAAACAAAAAAAATTGTATGATATGTAGTAGGTGGATTGTAAAAAAAAAACAAAAAAACAAAAAAAAAAAAACCCAAAAAACATTTGTATGAATAACGGAGATTGTGTGTTTGTCTGTAACTGAAACTATATTACTGCTCAAATCACAATTCCCTTAGTTATTTACATCACATTCTCCATGATTTTATTTTTATCTAAACCTTAAATATTAATAAAATTGTTTTACCTTATTAATACTGTTGGCTTTATCTACATACTAATAACATGCAAATATATATATATATATAATATATATATATATATATATACACAACAAACAACGGTTTACAATGTGAATGGGAAGGCTAATTTGCATATTGATATTAAGAATTTGATTTTGATAAACGTGCTTAGTATTATTGATTTCTAATTGTTTGGTTTTATCTTAATGAATATGAGCAGAAATCTCTTCAATGAATCTTAAAAGAAATCAATTAACAAGAAAAAATAACTAATTTTATTCTTTACTTCCTGTTTAACTAAATAGTTAAATTAAGAAAATTCAACAATGAAAAATGGGAGAGTAAGTTTCCGTTCTATTTTCTGATCATACCTCTCCCCCCCCTCTCTGTTTAAAGCTTTTTATATGCATTCTTATTTAGTTTCATTAGCCTTAATATATTTTATTACAATAAAACTTAAATACTTGCACCCTCTGTAGAGGGTGTATATATTTGCTAGTTGGTTATTTCCTATAAGTCTAACATAAACAATGGGGAACCACTCTTGACTGATAAATTATTTATCTATTTATTGATCTACTAGGAAAAAAATGGGTTAGTTTAATGGAAAAATAAATAATTTATCCGTCAGGAGTTGTTCCCCTTTGTTTGTTTGACTGTTTATTTCCTATAAGTCTGTTGGATGAGCAAATTTTAAGTTCCTTATTTTAATTTATCCACATTTATATGTACGCTGGGTGGGGTGGGGGATCTGAGTAAGATATGCTGGACACTGTTGGAGAAGTAAGGATGAACTCCCAACTGACGTCCTTCTATGGAAACCACTACAGGGGCATGCTAGTGTGGGTCATCCAGCATAGACCAGCTCTGTGTGGATACTGCATGCTACTGGGGTCAATGAATGATAGGAATGGTTGGTGAGAGATTGTCATGGATATCCGCGCTGCTATGATATATATATATATATATATATATACTAGTAGAAAAAATGTACTTATGCTTGTAAAAACAAAAAAATTGTAAGATATGTAGTAGATGTATTGTGTGTGTAAAAAAAAAAAAAAAAAAAATTACATTTGTATAAATAAACTGTGATGAGACTGAAAGGCAGCCCTATGAACAAGCGGATTCCCAGCCCCCACAAACAAAGTGCGTCAGGATATGTTTGGCCTGTGGCGAGCGGCTACAGATACTCGAACTTGCTACCTCCTCGTAGCTTAGGTGTTGTTAGTAGAGACCCAAATAAAGTGTATCCGAATTTGCATAAGAGCATCCAAACGAGCAGAAATAAAGATGGGCTGTCGCTAACAGGGGAGTGAGGAAGAAAGTGTTTGGACGGTAAGTGAAATCTGACGACTGCTATTTGATGTGAGAGTGCCGTGTTCAGTTGGGAAAGGAATTGCATTTCGTTTGCTGGAGAGACTTTCAAAGGATTGATATTACCTTGAATTTTTTCGAACCTTTCAAAAGATAAACTTTGAAAAAATTTGGACTAGGTGTCCAATAGGCACCCCAGGTGGGAGCTGTTTTGAAAAGAACATCTTTTTGCTTTTCAACGTAAACTCCCAATTGTTTGTTTGCAGACAACAGAAGATTTATTTATTTATTTATTTATTTATTTTTTTTTCAAAAATTTTAGAATTTTAATTGTAACCTGGGCGGATTCATATGGAGGATGAACTGTTGCCCAAGGAGACTCTCTCTACACTGCCGCACTTTATATATACACTCGCAGAAATACTGAGTCCATGATGGGACTATAATAGTATTTTAAGAAAATCAGTAAATGAAAAGGTGGGGTAAGTGGAAAATAATTTGTTTTAAAACAATTTTATTTTCCTAATTTAAAATTTTTTATTTTAATTTCTTATTTTTTAAATTTTATTTATTTTATGTAGGACAAAAATTAAAATTCAGTTCTTATTTGCTTGTCAAGTCAAAATCATAAATATATTCATTTAATTTATTTTCTTTGCCTCTAAAAATATGTCAATAAAAAAAGCTAAGAATTAAACAGGGATCTGTGCGGTAAAGTAAGGAGCTGATGGTAGGTGTGGCGCTCCACCTCAGATGCTAAAACAATCTTGGTCTAGCGCTATTGAAAAGGGGATAGACTCCCTCACTGACTGGCTGATACCAACTTTAGGCCGCCCCGTCGACTTTACTTTATTTGTAGGTGGAAAAAATTGTGTATTAATTCATTGTTCGAACCACCTGAAATATATCATTTGATATATAAAGTGCTGTACTTGTGTAGCAAGATGGGGATTATCCTGAGCGAGAACTACTATATTAGAAAAGAGAGGAAGAAGAAATAAGAGATAGTAACGGTTTAAAAAAATAGTGATGAGCACAAAATCGTTGTCGTGATTTTGACCGGGGCGTGACCCCCCCCCCCCCCCGAATGGAGAATTGAATGTCAACCGGAAGTTTCGGGTGTTGACCGGAACCGGAAGTGACGTGGAACAACAAAGAAAAATACCAGCCTTTTTTTGCTTTCCGACGTCGTAGGGTACGGACCGGACCTCTGGTCCCAGTTGTGGGATCACAGTAATTTAACAGTGTCCTCTTTCTCTCTTTCTCTCTGCCTTTCCTCCTCTCCGAAACAGCCCACGAGAATAAAAGCTAAGCAGCTAATGACGATATATTTCTCGCGTTGTACTTTTTTATCAACAAGATGACCGCCACGTGCCGAAACACCTTTTTAGTGTTGTGAATTTGGAGGCACGTTGACAAGACCCGCTATACGACATATACCGCCACCGCCACGTTATACTTGTACATTCCTGTTTAAGTAAAATATTTAAAAAAAAAATTTCCTGCGTTATTTATTAAACGGCATATCAACTCCTTATGGGTTATTTAATGCCAAATTTATTTTATTTGTAAATGTTTGATTTCAAACGTTACATTGCAAACTTTTTTTTTTTTTAATTGGACGTTTTTTTACTATTTCTGAATTTTTGAGATGAAGTTTGATGATTAATGTTATCTGCATTAGTCGGATGGATTCCGATAACAACAAGAAGGTTCCCGGAGTCCAACAAGAAATACCTGAAGAAGGCTGGAGTGCACATCGGCTGAAATGTTGTACAGAAAACAATGAAGATGAGGACAATAGTCCGAATAATGAACGTTTTTTTTATTTGATACCCATAATTTGTTTGCTCAGTTATTCTCTTTCTTTCTTTTGGAAGTCCGTTGCATTTTGTGGCCCCTCTGGTGGCTCATTAGTCCAATTCTGGACTTGCAGATGCGGTCGCACACATTGCAGAGGAAATTCCCATCTACATTTGGTTGTTCATGACTACAAAGACATCACTGCTCTGCAGTCCTGTTTATCTCATTATTGAGCTCCTTAGCTCCTTTGCGGCAGGCATCTCGCCAACCCTGCCTGTTGGAGGCCAGATCTTCCACGCTTTAAGGTGTGATGTTACATTTCTTCAGTGTTGTCTTAATATGGTCTTTGAACCACT
Source organism: Doryteuthis pealeii (assembly GCA_023376005.1). Classification (NCBI taxonomy): domain Eukaryota; kingdom Metazoa; phylum Mollusca; class Cephalopoda; order Myopsida; family Loliginidae; genus Doryteuthis; species Doryteuthis pealeii. The sequence goes on along the minus strand of CM042182.1, from coordinate 5,215,518 downwards.
TTTGGGGGGCTCCTGTCCTCTGCATGCCATCTGTGAGTTCACTGTAAAGTAATTTATGGGGGAGTGTATCTGCAGGCATGCGGATGTTGTGATCCAACCATTGCAGTTGGTGTTGCGTCACTTCATACCACCTTCAACTTTGCACAGTTATATGGTATAAAATATTCCTATCTAAAAAATAATTTATACACAATTATATGGTTTAAAGTAACTATTTATATTTAATCATTTGCTTGCATGTAGTTATGTGGTTTCAAGTATTTTAATAAATTAACACTAATAATTTTCAAACAAATATATGGGTTCAAGTAAATTATGATGGTAATGATAATCCTTAGTAAACAATTAGGTAATCTGAACATTAGCTACATAAATGAGAGTAACCTCCCCTTGTTTTTTTCACTTTGAGGAAGCCTTAATAACAATTAAGTTCATTACAAATAATGCGCAAGCACAATTAAGAACATATTTTGATATTTTCATGTTAAAACCTGCAGTTGTATTGATTTGAACAAATTCGTATTTTCAGTGTAGATTTATGGTATAATGAAAATGGTAAACCAAAACAAACGCCCTCCTCAAAGTGAAAGAAGCAAGGGGAGGTTGAAGTAATGTTCAGATTACCAATAATTAGGTAATTTATGAGGAAGTGCGTCCCGGTCTCCTGCCTCAGAAATTGCTACCCGGTGACTATTAAAATAACGTCCCCAGCTATGTCGTCTCGGTGGTGTTACTTGAAAGAAAACAACCAACTTGAGGTGTTAAATGTATTTTAGAGGCGGGGGGGGGGGGGGCTTCTCTTTATGAACAAATGGAGATGGGTGGATAGATATATATAAACAAAGTAAAAAATGAACAAATTGAGGTAGATAGATAGATATCCATCTTCATATCTAAACAAGAATTACGACAAATTTCTATAAATAAACAAGAATTACGACAAATTTCTATAAATAAATTTCTAAACAAATTATGATAAACAAATAAGAATTACGACAAAAAAAGAGAAGCCCCCCCCTCTAAAATACATTTAGCGCCCTAAGTTGGTTGTTTTCTTTCAAGTAACACCACCGAGACGACATAGCTGGGGACGTTATTTTAATAGTCACCGGGTAGCAATTTCTGAGGGAGGAGACCGGGACACACTTCCTCATAAATTACCAATAATTATAACTTTAAGTAACTATTTCTAATACTAATTATTTCATATAGTCAAACAAAAGCAATGTAAAGATTTGCGTACTAAGGGAGATAATAAGTAATTTTTTTTAAAGAGTTATCTTTCTTGATAAAAGGAACCTAGTTCACTTAACCGTCTTTGGCGGCCTCATTACTCCCAGTTTCATGCCATTTATTTCGGGGAAGAAAAAATTGCAATCTTCAGATTATAGAAGCAATTAAGAAAGAAGGAATTACTGGAAGTACCTCGGAAATGCAAGATATTTTTCTGCAGTGTGGACGAAACGAAAATATTGGCGAAGGTCGGAAGGTTTAAAAAAAAGAAGTTAATTTTGTACCCAAAGGCCATTAACAAAGTTCAAAACCCGCTCACGTTAATAGGGCCTTTGTGCCTGACCTGGTACGAGTGGGGTACTAGGAAAATAAAAACAAGGTTCAAAACCCACCTTCCAATAATACGAATTACATCGTATACAGGTAATACATAATTACAGTTATATATATATATATATATATATATATATATATATATATATATATATATATATATATAATTTAAT
>CM042182.1:5173779-5206279 GCA_023376005.1 Doryteuthis pealeii | reverse complement strand
TTAGTTGTTAGCCAGTTATTAGTAGTTGACAATAAAGATGAGGACAATAGTCCGAATAATCCAAATTATCAAAGCTCATCTCAAAAATTCAAAGAAATAGTGTAGTTAACAATAAAGATGAAGACAATAGGCCGAATAATCCAGATAATACAAATTATCAAACCTCATCTTAAAATTTAAAGAAATAGTATTGATAACAATAAAGATGAGGACAATAGACCGAATAATACAAATAATACTAATTATCAAGCCTCATCTTAAAATTCAGAGAAATAGTGTAGATAACAATAAAGATAAGGACAATAGGCCGAATAATACAAATAATACAAATTATCAAGCTTCATCTAAAAAATTCAGAGAAATAGTGTAGATAATAATAAAGATGAGGACAATAGTCCGAATAATCTAAATAATACTAATTATCAAGCCTCATCTCAAAAATTCAGAGAAATGGTGTAGTTAACAATAAAGATGAAGACAATAGTCCGAATAATCCAGATAATACAAATTATCAAACCTCATCTTAAAATTCAAAGATATATTGTAGATAACAATAAAGATGAGGACAATAGTCTGAATAATCCAAATAATACTAATTATTAAACCTCATCTAAAAAATTCAGAGAAATAGTGTAGATAACAATAAAGATGAGGACAATAGTCCGAATAATACAAATAATACAAATTATCAAGCCTCGTCTAAAAATTCAGAGAAATAGTGTAGATAACAATAAAGATGAGGACAATAGTCCGAATAATACAAATAATACAAATTATCAAGCTCCATCTAAACAAATCAGAGAAATAGTGTAGTTAACAATAAAGATGAGGACACTAGTCCGAATAATCCAAATAATACTAATTATCAAACTTCAACTCAAAATTCAGAGAAATAGTGTAGATAACAATAAAGATAAGGACAATAGTCCGAATAATACAAATAATACTAATTATCAAGCTTCATCTAAAAAATTCAGAGAAATACTGTAGTTAACAATAAATAGTGTAGTGTAGTTAACAATAGTCCGAATAATACAAATAATACTAATTATCCAGCCTCATCTAAAAAATTCAGAGAAATAGTGAGGGCAATAGTCCGAATAATACAAATAATACAAATTATCAAGCCTTATCTTAAGAATTCAAAGAAATAGTGTAGATAACAATATAGATGAGGACAACAGTCCGAATAATCCAAATAATACTAATAATTAGCTTTTCTTGAAATTGCACTTCGGATTTAATATCCTATGTAGACCCCCCCTCTTACCGCATCTTTTGCGAGGGAATCCCGGTTAAAGGCATTACCAGTCACATTTAAATCACTTTTATGTGTTTAGTATTCTAATTTTAGTTGGCACGGTGCTGTTTTTATGGCCCCGAATGTCCCGATGCCTACCAATTTCAGAATTGGGTGTAATCCTCGCAGACCGAGAATCGCAGAAGAATTGAGTAGTATTATCTCTTCAGGTAAAAATATGAGACAGTACTTCGATTTTCGACCGATTCACCTGTAAGATAGGCCTGTTGGCGAGATTTTGGCTGAAAATTGCCGGCAATATTTTGTTTAGATGATACTGTGTCTAAGTAAAAGTTTTTGCTGTGCAAGATTCCTGAATTTGCGAGGGTGAGTAAAAAAAAAAGTAATGCCATTTTGTTTAGGACAGGTATAATTACCAACACAGGAACATGTATCCTATATCAAAATAAAGCTGGTCCTCTGTGGAGCACATCCTTACTTCTCTACATAGGTGAGTCAAAAGGTAATGCCATTTTGTTTAGGATAGGTATAATTACCAACACAAGAACATGTATCATACATCAAAATGAAGCTGGTCCTCTGTCAATCACATCCCTACTTCTCCACATAGGTGAGTCAAAAGGTAATGCCATTTTGTTTAGGACAGGTATAATTACCAACACAGGAACATGTATCCTATATCAAAATGAAGCTGATCCTCTGTGGATCGCATCCCTACTTCTCCACATAGGTGAGCCAAAAGGTAATGCCATTTTGTTTAGGACAGGTATAATTACCAACACAGGAACATGTTTCTTTCAATAACAATGTTCCATCTTCGAATGAGAGCATGTATCCATGTCCCGCACATTCTGTTGACTGTTCTTTGAGCCACTTCTTCACTACAGATTTCACTTCCTCGTCACTCGCCAGATTTAGCGTCTTCAGACTATCATCTCTTCGGCCCATGAAAGATAATTTGAGAGGCAAACATTATTCCAGTGACTGTAGAAGTTATCCCCCAGATATCATAGAAGCAATACAATACTCACCGTCGCAGTAGGATTCTAACTACCGTCGAGTTAGCAGACAAGAACAACATGCAAGCTGTAACTTAAATACAGTCCTTGCATGCTGCTGGCATAGTGCAGAGTGATGGCTGAAGAGTGGGTACTTATCTCACTTATCTTACTCACCCTGAAAACCATCAGCCAATCAAAACCCAGGAAGTGAACTTGCCAGAGTTCATAATGTAATAAACCAAAGCTGTATATAAACCACCTATCAACACTCTAGAGTTAACTATGCATTCAACTTGTAACAGAGCTGAATATTTGACATAAAATCCAAGGAAGTGAAATCAGCTGGTCACATCAAGCCCTGTAAGATTCAAAGTTAATTAATGAACATACAATTCCGACACGTTGTGAGACAAAACATTTAATATATATAACAGCACATGGAAATGATAAGATACATAATGTACAGGAGAATAGAACATTTAAATACATATACAATATTTAGGTATAAACAAGATACCCAAATGTACGTAAGATATAAATGTTACAGACATGGAACTAAAGGATAGTCCATGCTGTATAAAGGACTTACAGTAATGTAAGGGGGGGGGGCGGGCAAAAGCCCCACCGAGTAAGGGGTAGATAGACTCTACCCCATAGCAGTTCTTGAGAAGATCCAGCTAAAAGAGGAAGACAAGTTCCAATGAACGCGCTTAACTACCAGAGGTCCCGTAGTGGGAACAAACACCAACGCAGCGAGAAGATAACTCTTCCGGCAAAGGGAAGATAATCCCCTACAGCCCTATCACCTATATGATTGTCTTTAGCAACCCTATTGCCCTTATGGCAAGCTTTCGACCCTTTTTATCATATATGCGCTAAAAAGCGGTGACTGAGGTTCGTAGTGTCCTGGGTATGACACTGAACTGGATCTAGTGGTGAAGTTACAATTCTAGAACTCTGGGGCATGCGGAGTATCCATTTATCGCCGTTATTCCCAGGTCCACACTGACCCGGAGAGGTAGTATCACAATGGTTATGACGTGGAACCATGATGGTGGTTTGAGTCATTAGGGAAAAGTTTGAGTGGTGGCGTGATCAGTAACGGAAAAAATTGAATGATGATGTCAGCAAAGACGCGTGGTGTTGTTTTTGATTGGACAAGGAATGATAGTTTTGATCGGATGAGGAATATACGTGGTGAAGAGTAAAAAGGGAGAGTGGGGTGAGAATTGTGAGATTCAGCCTGGCCGTCGCAGGGTTAAGACGGGCTGAGGCCTGGTCTCCCCCGCGCGGTGATCATGGACTAGATAAAATAAAAGCTTTAAACAAAAAGATGTCTTGTTAATTCAATTGTAATGACCAAACCAGCCCTTAGTCAGAAGAAACAGCCCTTAGAAGAAATAAACTCCCTTGGCTGAGAAGAAGTTAGAAGTCAACCCAACTAGAAGAAAGATGGTAGAAAGACCAGCCAGAAAGAAATAAGATCTCCTCACCAAGTAAGTCTAATCTGTCTCTGTCTCTGTCTCTGTCTGTCTGTCTCTAATATATCTGTGGTGGACCGGAAGTTCCTACTATGACGAATAAGAATTATTCGCTAGATAAAATAAAAATTTTGATCAAGTAACAAAAAATGTCTTGTTAATTCAATTGCAATGACCAAATCAGCCCTTATTCAGAAGAAACATCCCTTAGAAGAACTCAACTCCCTTGGCTGAGAAGAAGTTAGAAGTCAACCCAACTAGAAGAAAGATGGTAGAAAGATCAACAAGAAAGAAATAAGATCTCCTCACCAAGTGAGTCTAATCTGTCTCTGTCTCAGTCTGTCTGTCTGTCTCTAATATATTTGTGGTGGACCGGAAGTTCCTACTATGACGAATAAGAATTATTCGCTAGATAAAATAAAAATTTGATCAAGTAACAAAAAATGTCTTCTTAATTCAATTGCAATGACCAAATAAGCCGTTAGTCAGAAGAAACAGCCTTTAGTAAAGAAGAAGTTAGTTAGAAGTCAACCCAACTAGATAACAGGATGGCAACCGGAGATGGCAGAAGGATCAGCAAGAAAGAAATAAGATCACCTCACCAAGTAAGTCTAATCTGTTAAGTTTTTAAATGCCATCCTTGGCCAGTTGAAAAAGGGCTTAAGTAAGTAAGTCCTGAGTTATGGAATCCTTTGTCAAGTGTATAAGTCATATCCTGCGAATAAGTCCTATCCAGCGTATTGGTAAAGGTCCAGTGATACAATCCTATGTCCGTCGTCCAGTGAGGGTTCAAAGCAGTTATGCGTAGTGTGACCAGAACAGCCAGTATAAATATTATATCAGCAGCAGAGCACTGCCAGTGATTGGCTAAGAGGTTGATCACATAGTTCTCAGCGAGTCTATAAATAGAAGTGAATATCTAGCACACACCTTATATCCCAAAAAATAAAGGAAGTGCGTGGTGTAATGGTTAAAGTCATGGGAAATGGACTCGTCGCCGAGTTCAAATCCTGGATGTGGTAATTGCATTTCACTTAGTGCTAATACCCTTGGGAAAGGTATGAATCCTACTCTCCCTCCAGCTATGGGTAAATAGCAGGGCAAACTGGGCTCTTTAGCCTTGGTTAGGCAACCGGCCTAAGAGAAGGAAAACTCTGAATTCAAACCTGTTAAACCCCACTTAAGAAATTGACCTTGTGTCGCATCCTGCTCCTGTGGATGGGTTGATAAATATATATATCCCAAAAAAGTCAACATGTCTCTCTCTCCAATATCTCTCTATCTCTGAAGAACTTTCTTATAAAAAACTCTCACTCTCACAGACACCAATTAGCAAGAAAGAAATAAGTCTAATCTGTCTCTCTCTCCAATATCTCTCTATCTCTGAAGAACTTTCTTATCAAGGAACTCTCACTCTCACACACACCAATTAGCAAGAAAGAAATAAGATCTCCTCACCAAGTAAGTCTAATCTGTCTCTCACTCCAATATCTCTCTATCTCTGAAGAACCTTCTTATCAAAGAACTCTCACTCTCACACACACCAATTAGCAAGAAAGAAATAAGATCTCCTCACCAAGTAAGTCTAATCTGTCTCTCACTCCAATATATCTCTATCTCTGAAGAACTTTCTTATCAAAGAACTCTCACTCTCACACACACCCAATTAGCAAGAAAGAAATAAGATCTCCTCACCAAGTAAGTCTAATCTGTCTCTCACTCCAATATATCTCTATCTCTGAAGAACTTTCTTATCAAAGAACTCTCACTCTCACACACACCAATTAGCAAGAAAGAAATAAGATCTCCTCACCAAGTAAGTCTAATCTGTCTCTCTCTCCAATATCTCTCTATCTCTGAAGAACCTTCTTATCAAAGAACTCTCACTCTCACACACACCATTTAGCAAGAAAGAAATAAGATCTCCTCACCAAGTAAGTCTAATCTGTCTCTCTCTCCAATATCTCTCTATCTCTGAAGAACTTTCTTATCAAAGAACTCTCACTCTCACACACACCAATTAGCAAGAAAGAAATAAGATCTCCTCACCAAGTAAGTCTAATCTGTCTCTCTAATATCTCTCTATTCCTGACGAACTTTCTTATCAAAGAACTCTCACTCTCCCACACACTAATTAGCGATGGCATCATCACCATGAGTTACTTTCATTTCATGAAAAGTCTCCCGTGGTGTGCGTCCTTTCAAATACAAAAACCGGATCACTGCTCGACACTCAACAGGCTCCATTTCACACTTGTCTCAGTTCAAACACCTGTAAATTAGAAACCACAATTAGTTCAGAGCTGTAATTTGCCACTTAATATATACAGATATAAATAATTGCACATGCAAAATTTCAGTTGGATCAAACTACAGGAAGTGGGTCAGGGGCATTACTTATTGAACGCCCCTCGTAATTACTTTTGGCTGAAATAGTCAAGTTCAGGACTTTGAGTGGCAAAGTAGCGGGAAGCAGAGACAAAGACGGTGGCAAGGGCACTGAGTCTCGTGACTATGGAACCAGCTTTCGATCTGCTTTCCTATGGGTCAAACAAAACAACGTGGGCACAGTAGGTCAGAACGAGCATGTTAATTAACCAATAAAGGACCCGTAGCGCAACACGCACTTATAGGACCACATTTGGTGCCTTAAGACACAGGGGTTAAAATTGCAAATCGTCGTCAAAATTAAAACGGAAAAATTTGGCTTGGGTATAGTGTCATGGTTCGCCTAGATTGATTCTTGGAGGAGTTGTGCCCCCTGCACCATCGTTTCCCTTCTCGACTAATCTGCTACTCCTAGTGTTATCTCGCCACCGGAAGGAAGATTCCTTTTCCTATCCGGCATTCCCGTGGATTCGCGGGACTTTTAATTCTTTTCCTCGCAGCTCGTTCCATCATACAGACGTGATCCAACCTCACTCCGTGGGCCTTTCTCTGTGGACAGGTTGGGAGACTATTTGACTTGGTTCTTCTTTCCCCCTTTGTATTATTTACTGTATTTCTTCTCTTACGGTGAATTACATTCTCCCCGTACGAACTGTCTCCTCGTCTCATTTCATTGAACTTTGAACACTGAATTATTTGTAATGTTCGCTCCCTCCGTTTGCTCGATCTTTCACTTAAAGACACTGCCCCCTGTTTTTAGCCTTTGTTGTATTTCTGTACTCCTTTTACACTTTGTTGCTACCTTTTTTGTACCTCTGTATATTCACATTGCTCTGTACAATTTGTTCTTCTTGTTTCAGTTCCTTACGCTTTCCAGCGAAGTGAATAAAGAAAAAACTAACCAAGTCACGTTTTTTTGTTGTTCTTGCTTGGGGAGCGTTTAACTACGTGAAACGAAAAACTGTATATTTACACTTTGGATAAGATAGATATACGGCGAAGTAGAAGTCACGATAGCATAGATTTTAATGAATTTAATCATTACTTAGGACACAATTTATGTTATTTTTTTACTTAAATTTTTCCGTTTTAATTTTGACGACGATTTGCAATTAAATCGGCACAGGATTCGACCCTGTGAGGTTACCACGGCACATCTGCACCACAATGTCCTAATAAGAAAAATAGCCATTTATGTAGAGAAAATATTGAGTCCTTGTTATATAGCTAGTAGAAAGGAAAATATAGACCTACAAGTTGAACGTGTTCTGGTATGCCGTGCGACATGAGGTTGCGGACGTGAAACCCCTTGTCTCGTAGACAGAAGACGCACTGTTAAGATTAGTGAAATGGATCACTAATTAGGAGTGAGCCTATTCTAGTAGTAACCACCCAAAGCGGATTTAACAGGTTTGAATTCTATAATATGCCGGTGCACGGTTTCGGTTTATGGGAACGATGCTCAGGCTCAGTATTACAATCGTTGTGTTGGATGATACCAAATATAATACTATAGTGAGAGATTCCTTCTAATGCTGGTCGTAGCACAGATTATAGTATTATAGTGTCCTGAAGGAGAACTGGTTTTGTTCCTTTACCAACTCTGCTGAAATATGATAACCAAAAGCTGTCAACGGGGTCAAACAAAACAAACAGGAACGCCTTCTGATAATTATGTACAAAATATATACATTTATTGTTTTTTATACAATGATTAATATTTTTGTATAATGTCAGAAGAGCGAGGTAATTTCTTTGTCAGTTGACTGACGATCTACAGCTAGTTGTTTTTTGATAACTTATCAATTTGGTTTATTACCGAGTGGCAAGACGTCAGAGTGCAGTATGGACGGTGACAAGGGATAAGACGTGTAGCGAGTCTTCTGGTTGCGGCATCAATGTAATACTGAGCCGGAGCATCGTTCCCATAAACCGAAACCGTGCACCGGCATATTATTATAATTCAGAGTTTTCCTTCTCCCAGACTGGTTGTTTAACCAAGTTTAAAGACCCCAGTCTGCCCTACTATTTGCCCATAGCTGGAGGGAGAGTACTTGGATTCATACCTTTCTCAAGGGTATTAGCACTATGTGAACTGTAGCTTCGTCCAGGATTTGAACTCGGGTTGACGAGTCCATTTTTTACGGCTCTAAATAGTAAACTACGCGCCTCCCTAATGAAGATATGTGAGAGAAACGAAGAAAAGAATCGAGAAAGGAATAAATGAAATAAAATGAATAAATAAATAAATAAAAAGATGGAAGTCCAAAAGTGTAAAGAAAAACAACCAAGAAATATTAAAAATTAAAAAAAAACAAACAAAAAAAAACAAAAAAAACAATGAGTTAAGAAATGAAAGAAAAAAGAAAGGAGGAAGAAAAAAAAGATGGCGACTAAAGATGTCCGACTTGAAGAAATAAAGACAAGGAAATATGAAGCGACTCAGAGAAAACAGAAAGGTGACAGATGAACAGAAAAGAAAGTTATTGCTTGAGCGTTCTGCCTAAGAACGAACACCGGATATTAGGTGATCCTGAAACTGACTTGGAGTGGCTCTTCAAATGTTGTGGCCGAGAAAACCGATTTCCTGGCGTGGACTCCGTTAATAGACTTAATGTTGATCAGCCCAGCCAGCGTCGCCATTCTCGTCGAGCCTCGTTCTGGATTCGAGGACGGCTTCTCAGTCATAAGCGACTGAAAATATAAACCTGTGCTAATAGTCCGTCATTCAGAGGAACTGCCGGTCGATTTTCAAGGATTTCAAACACAAAAGAACGGCTCGCTTAGTCAGATTGATGACTCAGTAGTGAGAAAGCGGGACTGGTGGTTACGAAAACAGAGGAACAATGTCCACAATTTCTGATCATAATTTATTAGGTACCATCAATTTTCCCTGTGAAATTTACTCCCCTATATTTAACACAATGACGCTTGCATAAAGGTTAATATTATCTTGACAATTGTTTGTCCATTCGAAAGAAGAAACATTAAACAAACACCTGATGATTTAAAAGAAAATTTCAGCTTACGGAAATAATGAAAATTATGAACGAAGAACAATGTTTACATTTTTGAGTCGTTAAATCAGTTGAAATTTAACGTAGCCAAAAACAAGTTATGACTAGAGGCTTTAAAAAAAATTCTATGAAAAATCAATTAATAGTCCGATTTTCACGAAAATTTCCAGAATTACTTAGCTTTTGATGAAAATATGTCCGAAATAGTTTTTTCCTAAAATATATCAGGGAAATATCTTTTTTCGAGGTTAACCTCCCTATTTTATGTTATGAAATATGAAAAAATGAACCGAGAAAACACCAAACGATTTTTACTTTTTTATCTATAAAGATAAGAGTCTGAATAATTATATCAGAAGATTTTTTATAAGTTTCAATGCAAGAGTTTTTTTTTAGTAAAATAACTATGAATACAGAATTCTGCTAGACGAGGCTTGATGATTTTGTTGTATAATATATACGGTTGCATAAGATTATTGTCAATCCCCTGTATTTATGAAGGGATGGCCCCGTTTCATATCACGGGCGGGACTTTCCATGGAATATTACAGAAAGCCCACGAAGTACGTGAAGTCACGTGGGACCAAGTTAACCGAGTCAGGCAGAGAAGGCATATCTGCCTTAGCTGGGGCTCACTTGCACACGCTCGCTGTGTTTAGTTAGAGGATAATGTTTAGTTAAGTAAATAAAAGTTTAAATAAATAATAAACTGAGATTTATAAAGGCCCCAATTTTGATCGAAATAAATTTATTATGGAATTACGGTGTTGAGTTTTTCCTTCCTTTCAAAGATATATATATATATATATATATATATATATATATATATATATATATATATATATATATATGCTGATTTTGTTATAAATTGTTAATTCTTCAATATATATATATAATATATATATATATATATATATATATATATGCTGATTTTGTTATAAATTGTTAATTCTTCAATATATATATATATATATATATATATATATATATATACCATATGCATTTTTTTTGTTTGGTCAAAATTTTGTTTTTTGTACAATTCACAGTGGATCACCTTTCCAACCCTGTCGTGCCTAGCATTGTACTCTCGTTATTATTATTATTATTATTATTATTATTATTATTATTATTATTATTATTATATTATTATTATTCACTCATTTTGAGTTTTCACATCAGCGTTAGCTGATGGTCTTTCACTGGAGTCTGAGTGACAGCAAGTCTCCTCAGGTCTCCAGGACTCTTCTGAGTATTCTAGCCGATTACAGCAGTTCAGAAGTCTGGATGGTCTCAATTCTTCCTCTGATTTCCAGATACTCGTGTCTTTTCCCAAGCCTTTTGGGTACATTCCAAATACACCAATTACAATTGGTATCCCTTTCACTTTCATATTCCACAGCTTTTCAATTCTCTGGCAAGGTCCAGTATTATTATTATTATTATTATTATTATTATTATTATTATTATTATTATTTTCACTCCTTTTGAGGTTTTCACATCAGCGTTAGGTGATGGTATTTCACTGGAGGCTGAGTGACAATAAGTCTCCTCAGGTCTCCTGGACTCTTCTGAGCATTCTAGCCGATTGCAGCAGTGTAGTAGTCTGGATGGTCTCAATTCTTCCTCTCATTTCTAGATCCCCCAGTCTTTTTTCCAAGTTTATTGGTAGTGTTCCAAGTTCACCAACTACAATTGGTATCACTTTCACTCTCATATTCCACAGCTTTTCAATTCTCTGGCAAGATCCATTATTATTATTATTATTATTATTATTATTTATTATTATTATCAAAAAAGAAAAGACGTATATTTTCTTAATGGCTTTCCCACCAACCTACCGGATGTGGCGGTTATTGGCTAAGATTGATTGACAGGTAGTGGGTCATAGTTCAAATCTCCAGCTGAGTGAAATTATAAATTTCCTTGTTGACAGTCTCATGAGAACTGAGATAAAGATTTTGTGGTTAAAGCGAACTTAACGGACCTAAATTCCACCATCGTATGTCACCTCGCCGAAAGAAAAAAATACCAAACATCAGGAAATTATCCGAATATGATGAAATTTTCAATGTTGATATATTAATGAATAATAGATAGTTATTTTATTTAAAAGATTTTTAAACATTTTTTTCAGGTCAGTTATCTTTGAGAATCTGTTTTACGCCTCAAAGATACGTTGTTCAAAGTTAACTGACCTGAAAAAATGTAAAAGTTTTTAAATAAAATAACTAATGCATTATATCTTTTATTCATTAATATATCAACACTAATGGATTAAATAAAAGGTTCGGTTCGAAGTTCGGATTACAACATAAAGTATCCCGAGTTCGAAAAGAAGGTTCCGGAATTGGACAACTTGAAACCAATGGTAACAACTGCATCTTAAATTGAATACACTCGCAATCGAGCACTTTATTTTCAAATCTCTAACACTAAAAAAGACCATCGATATATATATATATATATATATATATATATATATATATATATATATATATGAATTAAATATTTTTTGAAAAAAACAAATGATGTTGTTAGTTCGCTGACAGAATCTGTTTCAACCTTTTGATAAAGCGGTCTTCTTCAAGAGCGAAATATTTATGATGGAGAGAATATATTTCGGTATATTGTACCAGGACACTTCAGGACACTGTTAAGTAATGTTTATGTGAGGGACAAAATGAACGATGTTAAGTGTATAATAAATGTGAGAATATGATGTTATTAACCGTTAATTTTTATATGCGCGTTTGTTTTTGATCACGTCATTGGCTTTCTTAGTTCCCTGGTAAGGTCCATTTATTATTATTATTATTATTATTATTATTATTATTATTATTATTATTTACTCCTTTTGAGTTTTCACATCAGCATTAGCTGATGGTCTTTCACTGGAATCTGAGTGACAGCAAGTCTCCTCAGGTCTCCAGGACTCTTCTGAGTATTCTGGCAGATTGCAACAGCGCAGTGTTCGGAATGGTTTTAATCCTTCCTCTGATTTCCAAACTTTCCAAACCCTTTTCCAATCCTTTTGGGACTGTTCCAAGTGCACCAACTACAATTGGTATAACTTTGACTTTCATATTCCATAACTTTTTCAGATCTCTGGCAAGGTCCAGATATTTATCCATTTTTTCATTTTCCTTTAACTTCACCCTGTGATCTGCTGGAACTGCAAAATCCACCAGTTGACAAGTTCTTTCTTTTTTGTTTATCAACACTAGGTCTGGTCTTCTTGCTGGGATAAGGTGATCCGTTTTATTTCAAAGTCCCAGAGAATTTTATGTGTTTCGTTAACAAGAACAGATTCTGGTTTATGCATATACCATTTGGTTGTATGGTCAAAATTAATTTTTTTGCATAATTCCCAGTGGATCACCTTCCCAACCCAGTCATGTCTAGTTTTGTATTCTCGTTGTGCTAGTTTGCTACATTCGCAGAGTACATGGTTTACAGTCTCATCTCTATTACCGCAAAGTCTACATTTACTATTTTGTTGGGTCTTATCAATTTTCGCTTTTATATAGTTTGTCCTTATGGCATTATTTTGTCCAGCAATTATTATTGATTCAGTTTCTCTTTTGAGGTTTCCTTTTCTTAACCATGTCCAAGTCTTCGATTTGTCGTTTGAAGTGTTCATATAATTGTTTTTCTTCCCATTTTTGTTTTCTAGTCTTTGTTGTTTTTCTGTTTGTCCATCTGTCACTTCTACTATTGTTGGCCGTCATAAGTAATTTGTCTTTGCTCTTTCTTGTGTAATCTTTAAGTTGTTGGATAGTGGTTTCTACGCAGTCCTCTATGTTGGCAAGACCTCTTCCCCCTTCCTTTCTTGACATATAATCTATCTCTATCGTCTCTAGGGTGGAGAGCCTTGTGCATGGTCATTAATTTTCTCGTCCTTTGGTCAATCTGTCTAAAGTTCTTCTTTTGTCCATTTTAAGAATGGCCCTGAGTATCTTATAATGGGGACAGCCCAGGTATTAATTCCTTTGATCAGATTTCTGCTGTTAAGTTTCGTTTCTAGAAATTTTCTAGTTCTCCTAAGATATTCTTTTTTAACTTTTCCTTTCATTTCTGCTTGCATGATATTGTCCGCTTCTAAAATTCCTAAGTATTTGTAGCCTTCATTTTCATCAAGAGATTTTATTGTTTCCTGATTTGATAGTTGTATTCCATTCATTAATTTTCTTTCACCTCGTTTTATTACAAGCATAGCACATTTTTCGATTCCAAATTCCATCCCTATATCCTGGCTATATATTCTAATAGTTTGTACTAGGCTCTCCAAATTATTATTATTATTATTATTATTATTATTATTATTATTATTATTATCGAGATTCAATGTGTGTCTGTAACCGAAAACCAAGCGCGGATAAGTGAAACAGTTGTTAAAGGAATGTGTGGATAAAAACGTCACGTTCCCGCCATTTTTGGTTTCTGTTTGTCAATTGTTCTTTTAAATGTGTCCGTTTTCTCTACTTAAAACACCCACCAACTGTTTTGTTATTCAGACGAGGCCAAAAGTCGAAAACGAGGCTATAAATATAAGAAATGCCATGACATGATAAAACCAGTGTCCATGGAGTTTCAGTCGTCCGGATTTTATTTAAATGTTTCCAGGTTTTTATACAGGCAAGGCTACCCACGACTACCCGGATTAAATTAGGTTCTTACTTTTAATGCAACTGACCCTATGTAGTCATTTATCACACACACACACACACATACACACACACACACACACACACATATATATATATATATACAAATATATATACATATATATACATATATATGTATATATACATATATATGTATATATTAGGTAATAATATATATATATACATATATATATATATTATGTAATAATGTATACATACACACACACACACACACACATATATATATATATATATATATATATATATGACTTATGCTTTGACTTCTGAATATTACTCATATATATATATATATATATATATATATATATATATATATATATGAAGGTAAAAATGGATATTGAATCCGACAATACAAACTCTTTTGAGCTTTTTATGATAGAAATGCTTAAACATTTTAAAAATAAAATTTATTTTATTTTTAACAACACATATGTATTTTTAAAGAATTAAAAAAAAAAAATCCGGTACTGATCGAGAGCGTTCTGTGCCTTGTAATTACTGATATATTCATTTCGTTTTTCCGCTTACAATGTTGCTTTGATAAAGACATATTCATAATGTCGAAACAGATATCTGTCAGCAAAAAATTTTAACATCTTGTTGTTTTTCTATAAAATTTTCTTACATATATATATATAAAACACTTATTCGAGTGTTACTTATTTTTTTCTTTTAGTCACAATATGTGTCGTCTTCTTTTTGTTGGTCGTCAGTCTGAAAAGGAGTGAAGGAAGGAAAAATAAAAGAGACTAGAGACAAAAAAAGCTCCTCTGCTGAGGGATTAGCCGCACCGTCAAATGGAGCCACCAATAAGTGGTAACTCGTACTGCTTAAGGATGGAATCTCGGTCGAAGAGGCCCCCTCCGATCAATCGGCTGACCACGTCAAGCCCTAGTACCTATATGATTTTCCCAATCCTATTGCCCTTATGGCCAGCCCCAACACCTTTTTATCATATGGGTGCTAGAAGGCTGTGACTGAGGGTCTACATGTCCTGGGAATGACGTTAAACTCTATCTGATGGTAAGGTTCAAGTTCTGGATGTTTGGGGAATGTGGAGCACCCCTTCATCACCATTGCTCCCTGGTCCACTCTGACCTGGAGTGGTAGTACCTGTTAGGGCCCCATCTATGGGTTGAATAGAAAAACACGAGTTTATAAACAAAATTGTATTATGCATTAAGAATGAATTTATTTCACAACTTTGTCGGCATTAAATGACCCACCGAGGTTGATATGCCGTAAAACAAAACAAACCAAACCTAAACTTATTTAGACAAAGATTAGACTTATTTAGACAAAGGCTAGACTTATTTAGACAAAGACTAGAATTGTTTAGACAAAGGTTAGACTTATTTAGACAAAGACTAGACTTGTTTAAACAAAGGTTAGTCTGGTTTAGATAAACACTAGACTTGTTTATACAAGACTAGACTTGTTTAGACAAAAGTTAGACTCGTTTAGACTGAAAGTTGTTTAGACAAAGACTAGATTTATTTGGACAAAGACTAGATTTGTTTAGACATAGGCTAGATTTGTTTAGACATAGGCTAGACTTATTTAGACAAACGCTAGACTTGTTTAAACAAACGATAGACTCATTTAGATAAAGTTTAAACATTTAGCTATCAGCAGTTTATTATTTAATACGCACAGCTGTTTAAATAAAAAAAATACTCACATATCTTCTAAGCTACAGTTACGCCTATACAGACATTAACTCCAGACAAGTGAACGTTGACAAAAAACGTTTTTTCCTGTTCGTTTTTAAAAGACATTCGGACGAATTAAATCGTTTTTATTCTTCTTAGCAAACTGTTCGTTCCTTTTCCGTGTTATGTTTGGCCCTGTCTGACTTGTCGATCAGTTTTCGTGTAATGTCAAGTCTATTACGAGACAAGAATATTATTCTAGATGATCGTGTGTAAATAAAGGGCTGTAAATCGGCGCTCTTCTGTCGAAAGAGGTACGAAAATCGCTTTCGTCATCACGGACACACACAATGCAAAATGTCCGATACTAACAAAGACTAAATGAAACCGCATTAAAAGTCCTGGCACCGTACCCCAGCGGGTGGATGGGGGGTGGGGGGAGATTTGACAGGTTTTGTAGAGTCCATGTCTAATTGGTTAAAAGGTGTCTTGCAGGAACATAGACAACCAGCACGTTTGAATTAACTTTTCTTTTTTTTTGCTGAAGAAGAAATAACCAGGGAAAGTCAAAAGTTTTGTAACTTTGTTGAATAATAATAATAATAATAATAATAATAATAATAATAATAATAATCTTATTATAATGGAGATTGTGGGTTTGTCTGTCTGTAACCGAAACTATATCCCTACTCAAGGGTAGGAGCGCGTGGTATAATGGTTAAAGTCATGAGAAATGGACTCGTCGCCCCGAGTTCAAATCCTGGACGTGGTAATTGCATTTCACTTAGCGCTAATATCCTTGGGAAAGGTATGAATCCTACTCTCCCTCCAGCTATGGGTAAATAGTAGGGCAGACTGGGCTCTTTAACCTTGGTTAGGCAACCGGTCTAGGAGAAGGAAAACTCTGAATTCAAACCTGTTGAACTCCGCTTAAGAAATTGACCTTGTGTCGCATCCTGCTCGTGCGGAGGGTTTGGTAAATATATATATCCCTACTCAAGTCACAATTCCCTTTGTTATTTACATCACATTCTCCATGATTTTATTTTATTTAAACCTCAATTATTAATAAAATTGTTTTCCATCATTAAGATTGTTGGCCATATCAACATACTAACAACGTGCAATTATATTTATATATACAACAAAATAGCGGTTTACAGTGTGAACGGGAAGGCTAACTGTACTTTCATTCTTTACTTCTTAATTTAACTAAATAGTTGAATTAGGAAAATTTTAGCAATGAAAGGCGGGAGTGATGGGAAGATTTGACAGAGTTTGTAGAGTTCATGCCTATGAGCTTTTTTGTGAGAGTTTGAAAGTTGGTTATTCTGATCATAGTTCGAAATTTTATAGTGAATAGAACAATGAAACCTCAATAAAGTGACTGATGAAGACCTGCTCAATGCAGGACGAAATATTTCTCCTACATCTACTTGTTTGAGTTTGCTCTTTTTAGTCCACTTTTTCCTCTATTCTTTACTACACGTATATATATATATATATATATATATATAGTAAAAGTAAAGTCGTCGGGGCGGACTAAAGTCGGTATCAGCCATACAGCGAGGGAGTCTATCCCCTTTTCAATAGCGCTAGACCAAGGAGATTGTTTTAGCATCTGAGGTGGAGCGCCACACCTACCATCAGCTCCTTACTTTACCGCACATATCCCTGTGCTACTCATACGCTGAGTTGGCGAGGACCGGTATCGAATTAGGAACCTTGTGGTTTCTAGCCGAACGCTCTACCGACTGGTACTCGAGTTTCACCATAAGGATCTTCAGGGTTAAATCCACTGGATTAATCAAGATATTGATTAATTGCAGTCGATTACATGTGTGTGTCTTTCGCGATAAAATAACCCAACAACAGTTGACATGCCGTAAAATCCAATCAAACCAACCAATCAACCGATAAACTCATAAGTGACGTTCTCTTATAAGACGGACAAGATATGCTGGGCACTGCTGGAGAAGTAAGGATGAACTCATAAGTGACGTCCTACTATGGAAACCAGCACATGGATATGCTATTCCGGGTTGTCCGGCAAAGACCTACATAGACCAGCTCTGTGCGGACATTGCATGCCTAGTTATGACGTTAAACTTCATCTAGTAGTTAGGTTCCAGTTCTGGAGCTCTGTGAAGTGTAGAGTACTCTTTCATCGTCATTACTCCCAGCCCCACTCTGAACCAGAATGGTAGTACTTGCTAGGGTTACGTCTATGGGTTAAGTAGAAAAAATGAGTTCAAAAAAGGTTTTTAATTTGGTTTGGTTTGTTTTGTTTTACGGCATATCAACCTCAGTGGGTCATTTAATGCCGATAAAGTTTTGAAATAAATCAATTCTTAATGGATAATACAATTTTTTATAAATACATTTTTCTATTTATCCCATAGATGGGACCTTAACAGGTACTATCACTCCGGGTCAGAGTGGACCAGGGAGCAATGGTGATGAAGGGGCGCTCCACATTCCCCAAACCTCCAAAACTGGAACCTCACCATCAGATAGAGTTCAACGTCATTCCCAGGACATGTAGACCCGCAGCCACCGCCTTCTAGCACCCATATGATAAAAAGGGGTTGGGGCTTGCCATGAGGGCAATAGGGTTGGGAAAATCATATAGGTGCTAGGGCTTGACGTGACCAGCCGATTGATCGGAGGGGGCCTCTCCGACCGCCCGTCTAGCCAAAGATAGAGCCAAAGTGGAGTATTGCACGTCATGAACTGCTCATCCACCTAGGCTCTATCCTTAAGCATCACGGGTCGCCACCCACGACCAACAGGTGGCCCCATTGGGGGAGTCTTACCCCTCTGCAGAGGTGCAGTCGGTGCATTCTAACGCCCCACCGACAGGGCGGAAAAAAGGTTTTTAATTTTTTTAATACTTAACAAGAATGAATAAAACAAAATGTCTTTCATTGCTCCCAGTCCACTCTGACCCGGAGTGGTAGTACCTGTTAAGGTCCCATCTATGGATTAAATAGAAAAAGTGAGTATTTAAAAATTTTAAAATAAAAAATTGAGTATCCATAAAGAATGAATAAAACAAAACGTCTTCGGCATAAAATAATCCAACAAGGGTTGACATGCCGTAAAATCCAATCAAACCAAAACCAAACCTAAAGTACAGGCAGACTCATCCATTCAAATTGAACATGTCACGTTGTGCTGATTTTGATTTTTTAAAAACTGTTTAGAAAGATTAATTGAATCTTATGTCTTTGATAAAAAAAAAAAACGAAATTCCAATCAATTTAAATTCATTCATCAACTTTTTGTTTTCGATCATTCTTTTCTTCCTAATGTTTTTTTACTTCCCTCCTTCATCTCTCTTTTTTCTTTCATTCTTATTTACCTCATTTTTCTTTCATTCGTTTTTTATTTCTTTCTTCTTTCTTTCTTTCTTTCTTTTTTAGTCTCTCTTTTTCCTTTTCGTTCTTTCTTTCTTCCTTTTCTTTCTTTCATTCCCTCTTTTTCCTTTTCTTCCTCAGTTTTTCTTTCATTCTTTCATTCACTCGTTCTTTTTTTTCTTTCGATCGTTCCTTGTTTTCTTTCTTTCTTTCTTTCTTTCTTTCTTTCTTCTTTCTTCTTCTTCCTTTTCTTTCTTTCATTCTCTCTACTTCCTTTTCTTCCTTATTTTTCTTTTCATTCTTAGTTCCCTCCTTCCTTATTTTTCTTTCATTCTTATTTACCCCATTCTTTCTTTCATTCGTTCGTTCTTTTTTTCTTTCTTTCGTTGTTTTCTTTCTTTCTTTCTTTTTTTAGTCTCTCTTTTTCCTTTTTGTTCTTTTTTCTTCCTTTTCTTTCTTTTCATTCTCTCTTCTTCCTTTTCTCCCTTATTTTTTCTTTCCTTCTTATTTCCCTCCTTCTTTTGTTCATTCGTTCGTTCCTTCTTTTGTTCATTCCTTCCTCCATTCTTTCTTTCTTTCTTTCTTTCTTAAATTCCTTGGTTTTTCTTCTTCTTTACTTCATCTCCCCCTTTCTTTCATTTTATTTTATATAGTTCAATTTTATCTCGATATTTTCATTCCTCCCTTCCTACCTTTTTTTTCATTTACTCCAGATTTATTTTTGTTTTTTTCTTTCTTTCTTTCTTTCTTTCTTTCTTTCTTTCTTTCTTTTTCTTTTTCTTTCTTTTTCTTTCTTTTCTTTCTTTCTTTCTTTCTTTCTTTCTTTCTTTCTTTCTTCTTTCTTTCGCTTTCTTCTTCTTCTTCTTTCTTTCTTCTTTCTTTCTTCTTTCTTTCTTCTTTCTCTTTCTTTCTTTCTTTCTTTCTTACTTTCTTCTTCTTTCTTTCGCTTTCTTTCTCTCTTTTCCCCTTCCCCTCCTGCCTTCGTTTCTCCCTTTCTTCCCCTCCTCCCCTTCCTCTTTTTGATTTCATTCCGATCTTTTTAACTGTGTGTTTTTAAATTTATTTAACGTTCGATCAACCGATCTGAATACTAATGGGCGAATAATTCTCCAACGTTTACCTAGATGGCGCTAGTTCCCAGTTCTTGGCGGGAAAAAATTCGTTCGCCAGTCACTTAAGTGAATCGTTAGAGAGAGAGAGAGAGAGAGAGAGAGAGAGAGAGAGAGAGAGAGAGAGAGAGAGAAGAGAGAGAGAGAGAGAGAGTGATTGGTGAAGGAAAGTACAATTTAAAAGAAAGAAAATAAGAAAGATAAAGAGAAAGAAGAATTGAATAGGTAAAAAATACGAAAAACAAAAAAAAAAAAACAAAACAAAAGAGGGGGGGGACTAAAAGAAAAATATAGATCGAAGAATAACAAGGGAGAGAATGAGGAAATTAAAAGAACGGTGTAATGTAGTAAGGAAAAAAAATAATCTAATACCATCCAATAATAATAATAATAATAATAATAATAATAATGGAGATTCGCTTCCGGTTTTTGTCTGTAACAAAAATTACGTCACTGATTACGTCACATTACCCAAAATCGTCATAACAGAATACATACGTTCAAAATTTGAACATGCAACATTAGACAGTCCTCATTGTTTTTTAAAACAATTTGATAAATACATGACTGGTATTATATATCTATATATAGTTTGTTTTATTTAATACATATTTAAAGTTTACATTTCAAATTGTTTTATTTTTTAATCATTTAATAAATTTGATGATTTTACTTACTTAGGGTACAAACTCGCTGACATTGAATTTTTTACTTCCATCCTTCAGGCAATATGTTTCAAAAATCTGTTTTTACATCGCCCAAATGGCGTTTTTTATTTTGTACTACTACTACTACTACTACTACTAATAATAATAATAATAAAATACCTCAGGAGAACAAGAAACTCCTAGAAACCGAGGTTAACAGCAGCAATCTTATCAAAGGAATAAATACGCGGACCATCCTCGTTATAAAATACTCTGGACCATTCTTAAAATCTACGAAAGAAGAACTCAGACAGATTGACCAAAGGGCTAGAAAATTAATGACCATGCACAATGCTCTACACCCTAGAGACGATATTGATAGACTATATGTATCAAGAAAGGAAGGCGGAAGAGGTCTTGCTAGCATAGAAGACTGTGTAGAGGCCACAATCCAACAACTTGTAAAATACACAAAAAGAGCAAATATAGATTGTTTATGGCAGCCAACAATAGTAGATGTGACATATGGACAAACAGCAAAAACAGCAAAAACAGCAAAAACTAGAAAACAAAATTGGGAAGAAAAACAATTATATGGACACTTCAAACGACAAATCGGAGAGGTTGCACATGAAAAGACATGGTTAAGAAGAGGACACCTGAAAAGAGAAACTGAATCACTAATAATTGCTACAAACATAATGCCATAAGGACAAACTATATCAAAGCAAACATTGATAAGACGCAACCAAACAGTAAATGTAGACTATGCGGTGACAGATGAGACTGTAAATCATGTATTAAGTGAATGTAGCAAACTAGCACAACAGGAATACAAAGTTAGGCATGACTGGGTTGGGAAGGTGATCCACTGGGAATTATGCAAAAAAATAAATTTTGACCATACAACAAAATGGTATATGCATAAACCAGAATCTGTTCTTGAGAAACACATAAAATTCTCTGGGACTTTGAAATAAAGACGGATCACCTTATCCCAGCAAGAAGACCAGACCAAGTGTTGATAAACAAAAAAGAAAGAACTTGTCAACTGGTGGATTTTGAAGTTCCAGCAAATGAATCAAATGCATAAAGTTCTCTGGGACATTGAGATAAAAACGGATCACCCTATCTCATCCAGGAGACCAGACCTAATGTTGATTAACAAAAAAAAAAAAAAAAAAAAAAAAAAAAAGAGAACGTGTCAACTGGTGGACTTTGTGGTGCAGCAGATCACAGGGTGAAACTGAAGGGAAATGAAAAGATGGTTAAATACCTGGACCTTGAATTGAAAAAGCTGTGGAATATGAGGGTGAAAGTGATACCAATTGTAATTGGTGCACTTGGAACGGTCCCAATAAACTTGGAAAAAAGACTGGAAGATCTGGAAATCAAAGGAAGAATTGAGACCATCCAGACTACCGCACTACTGCAATCGGCTAGAATATTCTGAAGAGTTCTAGAGACCTGAGGAGACTTTTTGTCACTCAGCTTCCAGTGAAATACCATCATCTAACGCTGATGTGAAATAAATCAAAAGGCGTGAAAATCTTATTATAATGGAAATTTGTGTTTTTCTGTCTGTAACCGAAACTATATTACTAATCGAGTCACAATTCACATAGTTATTTACATCACGTTCTCCATGAATTTATTCATATTTAAACCTCATTAATTAATAAAATTGTTTTACGTTATTAATATTGTTGACCATATCTACATGATATTTACCGCGTACCCCATTGTACGGGTCAGGCACAAAGTCCCTATTAACGTGGGACCACCCACGAGTCGAAGCTCATGGAGTGGCAGGTTGAAAAAATTGCGTCGATCCCGTCGGCATTCCCCCTCAAGGGGGCGCCTCAGGCACTTGGCAATAAACCCAGCCTTGCCCCTTTAAATCGAGGGGGCAGTGTTGCCTGGGGGATGGCCCTGGGATCGACGCTATTAACTCGTAAAGATCCAGGGCCGAAGCCACTGGACCCCGGCGTGGGCCGGAGCTACATGGTATTTACCGCTACCCCACTTGTACGGGTCAGGCCACAAAGTCCCTATTAACGTGGGACCACCCACAAACCGAAGCTCATGGAGTGGCAGGTGAAAAATTGCGTCGATCCCGTCGGCATTCCCTCAAGGGGGCGCCTCAGGCACTGGGCAATAAACCCAGCCCTGCCCTTTAAATCGAGGGGCAGGTGTTGCTGGGGGATGGCCCCCTGGGATCGACGCTATTAACTCGTAAAGATCCAGGGCCGAAGCACTGGACCCGGCGTGGCGGAGCTACATACTAATAACATGCAATTGTATTTATATATACAGTGTTTGCAGTGTGAATGGGAAGGTTAATTTGCATATTGATATCAAAATTTGATTTTAATAAATATGTGCTCAGTATTATTTATTTCTAATTGTTGTGTTTTATCTTAATGAATATGAACAAAAACTCGGAGATAAATCTTAAAGAAATCCATTAGCAATATTAACAGTAATTCTATTCTTTTACTTCTCTAATTTAACTAAATATTAAATTATGAAATTTAGCAATGAAAGACGGGAATGAAGAAAAAGCAAGTTTTAGTTGTTCCCTCCTCTGTTCAATCTTTTTATTGGCATCTTATTTAATTTCATTAGCTTTTCTAAGTTAACATAATATTTATTGCATTAAAATTAAATACTTGCACCCGGAGGGTGCATATATTTGCTAGTAATAATAAAATAGAGATTCGGTCTCTATTTGTCTGTAACTGAAACTACGTCACAGTTTACATAAGAATTACGTCAGAAATGACCTATGTTTATCAATGAGAATTTAATTTATAGTCAAAATCATTAATAAATAGATTAAAACTGAATTGAATTGCCTCAAACAGCCCATGTTATATATAAGACACATTGCATGATTTTAAACGCACTAAAAGGTCGGTTTAGCTCAGTCGGTAGAGCATTAGACAAGGCCACGAGGTTCCGGTTTTGATACGCGGCCGCTCGCACATTCAGCGTATGAATAGCACAGGATCTGTGTGATAAAGTGAGGAGCTGATGGTAGGTGTGGCGCTCCACTTCAGACCCCAAATCAATCTTCTTGGTTTGGCGCTAGTGAAAAGGGGATATACTTCCTCGCTGTCTGGCTGATAAACGAACTTTAGGCCGCCCGTCGACTTTTCTTTACTTTTTTTTTTTTTACAAACGCAACTAATCGGACTGTTTTGAGGTAAATCTAACACAAGGGACATCGTTAAAAAGATTTATTCTATCTATTAATGATTTTGACAATGAATGAAATACTCATTGATAAACTTACGCAATTCCTGAGGGTATTGCGACGCAAGCAGTGATGTCGTTTCGGTTACAGACAGACAGACACCGAATCTCCATTATAATAAATAAGATTATAAACAGGGGCAACTTCTATTTCTCTGTGAGGGTGTGGGGGTACTCGTAGTGTATTGGCTAACGTTTTAGCATCTGAGGTGGAGCGCCACACCTACCAGTTTCTAATTGCTACTTTCCACGCCACAAAACGCCCTGTAGTCTGTGGCGTTGAATACACGACTGCCCCTCGCGAGGGGTAAGTACTTCCGCTCCAATGGGGCACCTTGTTTTGTGCTGTGGTGATGGCGACCTTGGATGCTTAATGTGATAAGAGAACCAGGTGAGAGCAAGTCCATTTAGCTGCTCATGACTTAAACTCCTGCCTGTAGTGCGTGCGGGTGCTGTAGTTCCCTCTTCGCGATCAGTGTCGGTTTTGGTCATTTGTCAATTCCCTTAGCTCTACTATATTGATTTTGTCCTGCAACCCTATTGCCTTCATGGCAAATTTCCCCAAACCCTTTTTTATTCATATGGGCGCTATGATTAGGCGTGTAGGCTGAGGGTCTGTACTTGATTGGTCCTGGGAGATTGTTTGGTTATTTATCGCTCTAGGTCTGTATGGTGAGTTGTTTGTCAGTTTTTGGAGTTTGTTTGGTGGGATGGTGGTTGTGCCCTCTCCTGTCATCCCATATGTGCTCTCTGTTTCCAACTCTGACCCGGAGTGGTGGTACCTGTTAGGGTCCATGTATGGGTTAAATAGTAAAATGTGTTTATAAAAAATATGTATCCATTAAGAATTGATTTATTTCAAAACTTTGTCGGCATTAATGACCCACTGAGGTTGATATGCCGTAAAACAAAACAAACAATCAGTCATAAAAGTGCGACTCGAAAAAAACAAAAAAACAAAACAAAAACAACAAAAACAAATCTAGTGGGAATCGAACTCGCTCCTCAATGACACTAGCAATGATGTCACAAATATATCCTCGAAGGCCTCTACCTGTCGCAATAGTCAAAATAATCTGCTAGCTGTTTCTCAGTTGTCGTACGTAATCGCTTGACTCCTGTCTCTCCGTCGCCGTATGTTTTTATACACACCCGATCTCGTGAGAATTTGCATACGTGCAATATTATTCTCGCCGGTTCGAGATCGCCCATTATTAAAGGTAGTGCTTACAGCAGCCATGTTTCTTTCCTGCGATGCAAGCCAGACTCGTCCGCGCACGCTTTGTGTTCCGAGGTACGTTACTTTCAGTACATCTACAACAAACAAAAAACAAAAACAAAAACAAAAACAAAACAAAAAAGCAAAAAAAAAAAAGAAACAAAAAATCTCCCCCCTCAAAAAAAAAAACAACAACATAAAAATAAAACAAAATTTGATATATAAACCGAGGTTGATTTGCCGTAAAACAAAACAAAAAACAAACAAACAAACAATCAGTCACAAAAGTGCGACTCGAAAAAAACAACAACAAAAAAAAAAACAAAAACAAAAAATAAAAAAACAAAGAGAAACAAAAACAAAACAAAAAAAGAAACAAAAAATCCCCCCCCAAAAAAACAACAATATAAAAACAAAACAAATTAAAACTAAAAAGAAAAACACAACAAAAAAAAACAGCTCCTTTAATGGTGGTTCACAGGACAGTAGACCCAGCTTCTGTTTGTCGGCATTAAATGACCCACCGAGGTTGATATGCCGTAAAACAAATAAACAAGCAAACAAGCAAACAATCAGTCACAAAAGTGCGACTCAAAAAAAAACAAAAAACAAAAAACAAAAACAAAAAAACAAAAAAACAAAAACAAAAAAAAAAAGCAAAATACAGACCCCCCCCAAAAAAAAAACAACAACAACATAAAAACAAAACAAAATCTAACAACTAAAAAGAAAAAACACAACAAAACAAAACAGCTCCTTTAATGGTGGTTCACAGGACAGTAGACCCAGCTTCTGTTTGTGTGGGTGGTACACTTGACCTGTTCGCACGACCAATTAGATTACGGATGGAATCTGATGATTTCAATAATTCTCGTTGATTGTTGTTTTCCCGCCGCCCGGGGGCTGACGGCTAAAGCATTCTTTATTGCCTTTAGCCCACCAGTAAAGATTTTAACTTTGTTAACGGGTCTCCCCTTTCCGGCTGCTGGCTTTTAAAAACATAACTTATCCATTGGCATCCCGCGATCCCTTCACTTTAGCACTCACGACGTGAAGCGCATTGTGTAATGGTTATCGTCGTAGGAAATGGACACTAGGGTAGGTCGATTTTTCACTTTAAAAAATATCAAATTGTCCATCAATGCGAAAATTGTGTGTTAGTATACTGAATACTGATACCAAAAATTAGATCTTTTACTTGTACCATTGTTTGAGGAAATAGCATCAAAGATCGTCTATTAGATAAAAAATTAAAATATCAAATTGTCCATCTATACGAAAGTTGTGTGTTAGTATACTGAATACTGATACCAAAAATTAGATCTTTTACTTGTACCATTGTTTGAGGAAATAGCATCAAAGATCGTCTATTAGATAAAAATTAAAATATCAAATTGTCCTCTATACGAAAGTTGTGTGGTAGTATACTGAATACTGATACCAAAAATTAGATCTTTTACTTGCACCATTGTTTGAGGAAATAGCATCAAAGATCGTCTGTGTGTTAGTATACTGAATACTGATACCAAAAATTAGATCTTTTACTTGCACCATTATTTGAGGAAATAGCATCAAAGATCGTCTATTAGATAAAAAAATTAAAATATCAAATTGTCCATCTATGGGAAAGTTGTGTGTTAGTATATACTGAATACTGATACCAAAAATTAGATCTTTTACTTGTACCATTGTTTGAGGAAATAGCATCAAAGATCGTCTATTAGATAAAAAATCAAAATATCAACTTGTCCATCTATGCGAAAGTTGTGTGGTAGTATACTGAATACTGATACCAAAAATTAGATCTTTTACTTGTACCATTGTTTGAGGAAATAGCATTAAAGATAGTCTGTTACTGCTTAAATTAATGATGTAAAAAGCAGCATATCAGAGGTGTCGGTGGTGATGGGGGGGTGGGGGCATATTTTTAATTTGAATTCTATTTTTAATATTTAATTCGTTTCATTTTAATAAAATAAAATAATATTTCTGATTTAAATATTGAAAACGGTTAATTTTCTTAGCAATTTCTGGGCCAAATGTTATAAAAACAAGACATTTAGTGCATTTTAGTAGACGATCTTTGATGCTATTTCCTCAAACAATGGTGCAAGTAAAATATCTAATTTTCGCATAGATGGACAATTTGATATTTTAAAAAGTGAAAAATCGATCTACCCTAATGGACACGGCGACTCTAGTTCAAATCCTAGACGAAACTGTTTGCTTTTTAAATATCGTTAATACCCTTTGGAAAGGGTAAGAATCCATATATTCTCCCTTTAGCTATGGGTAAATAATAGGACAGATATGCATTATTCTCAACTTTGAAGCAGACTATGGGTATAAAGTCCAATGTATATCTTATTATAATGGAGATTGTTTGTTTTTCAGTCTGTAACCGAAACTATATTACTACTCAAGTCACAATTCCCTTAGTTATTTACGCTACATTCTTCATGATTTTATTTTTTATTTAAACTTCAATTATTAATAAAATTGTTTAACATTATTAATACTGTTGACCATATCTACGTACAATAATATGCAATTGTATTTATATATACAATAAAATAGCAGTTTACAGTTTGAACAGGAAGGCTAATTTGCATATTAATTTCAAAACATTTGATTTTAATAAATATGTGCTTAGTATTAATGATTTCTAATTGTTTGGCTTTATCTTAATGAATATGAGCAAAAATCTCGTGAATAAATCTTTAAAAAAATCCATTAGCAAGAAGAAATAACTGTGAATTTATTCTTTACCTCCTATTTTAAGTAAATAGTTAAATTAGGAAAATTTAGCAATGAAAGACGGGAATGATGGAAGAGTATGTTTCAGGTTATTTTATCTTTCGATTATACCCCCCTCTGTTTCAAATCTTTTTATCTGCATTCTTATTTAGTTTCATTGGCTTTTCTAATTTAATATAATATTTCATTAAATTAAATACTTGCACCCGGAAGGTGCATATATTTGCTAGTATATACTAAATTATGCAGAATTTAATTCGCGGTAAAATGTGTTAAACTACATGTTTGTATGTTTAGTGATTTGGGTGCTACTAGGGCAAGTTCTCATGTTTTATTTGAATGATTGTTAGGTACCTCTAAAATAGATCATAATCACTTCACGCCATATTGAAGGAAGAAACGTAAATATATTTGAACTTTTTTTTCAATCTCGCAAAAAAGAAATAACGAACCTAAAGAGTTGTTACAAAGAAGAACTGTTAATTCAAAGATCAAATTATCCGTTTGGGGAAAAATTACTCATCATTATCGTGAAAAATAAATAAAATAGTCCGTTTATTTACCAACACGGTCAGTTTCTTTATTGATATATTTTTTAGCAGAAGTCTGTATTCATGGTTCTTTTACTAAAAAGCTTTGGTATTGAGACTTAAAATCTTGATATAATTATTCAGATTATTTATAGAAAAAAAGTAAAAATCGTTTTTTGCCGGTCATTTTTTCAAAAAAAAAATAGGGGGGGAGTAGACCTCGTAAAAAAATATTTCCCCTAATATATTTGAGAAAAGACTATTTCAGACACCTTTTATTCTAAAGGTAAGTAATTATGGAAATTTTCGTGAAAATCGGACCATTAATTTATTTTTCATAGAATTAAAAAAAACCTTTAGTTATAACTTGTTTTTGGCTACGTTAAATTTCAATGAATTCTGTCGGAACGCAAAGTCGGATTAGAAAAGACCATTTTATTATTCAAATCGACCATTTTGTTTGTTTCTTTACGTTAAGCTAATTTCCCGCGAATTTCCCGCTAATCTTCAACGTGGAGAGGCTCGAATCTGGTTGCTGGGCTGATGTTGAGTTGGCTGGCAATTCTTTGATGTTTGAAGTCTGGAAACCAACTTGGGTTTGCTGGAGGACATCTTGCCTTGTGTTATTTATTTTAAACTACAATGAGTATGAGACCCCGTTTTTTCATATACATATCTCATTTTCTGTGATACTTGGAGAGGCTCGAATCTGATTGCTGGGCTGATGTTGAGTTGGCTGGCAATTCTTTGCTGTTTCGGAGGCTGGAAATAACTTTGCCGGAGGACATTTTTCCTCGTGTCATTTATAGGTTTTAGTAATACCACAAGGTGATATATTTTTTTCTTTATTCCCCGCCCGCCAAGTCAATTGCCCTGAGTGAGAGCCACGTCTCACTCTGTCAACGCATCATTGCAAAAAGTCTATCCACACTGTCACCTCTCACTCCTACTCTTCCACACTTCGCCATGTGGTGTTGTGCCGACTCAACCTAAAAACAACTTTCCACGCTAATCTACACGTAATTCTTATATTCTTCCTAAAAAACTTTCCATGCTGACTTACACGTAACTATTATATTCCTGGCCTCCGCCACTTTCTCTCTCTTCCTATTATATTAGAGCACGGGGACAATGGCGTTGTGCTTACTCATCCTTAAAAAAAATCCCTGCTAATCAACACCTACTTCTTATATTCCCCCTAAAAAACTTTCCATGCTGATTTACACGTAACTATCATATTCCTGGCCTCCATCACACACACACACACACACACACACACACACACACACACACACACATCTCTCTCTCTCTCTCTCTCTCTCTCTCTCTCCTATTATGCTACAGCGCGGAGACAATGGCGTTGTACTGATTCATCCAAAAAACGGCGTTGTGCTGACTCATCCTAAAAACTTTTCCATGCTAATTTACACGTAGCTATCACATTCCTCGTCTCACCCACTTTCTCTCCCTCTCTCCCTATTATGTAACAGCACAGGGACAATGGCGTTGGGCTGATTCATCCTAAAAAAGTTTCCCTTTTAATCTACACGTAATTCTTATATTCCCCCTAAAAACTTTCCATGCTAATTTACACGTAGCTATTACCTTCCTCGCCTCACCCCCACATATTCTTTCTCCATATTATGTTACAGCGAAGGGGCAATGGCGTTGTGCTGACTCATCCTAAAACCCTTTCCATACTAATTTACACGTAACTATTACATTCCTGGTCTCCCCCACTCTTTCTCTATCTTCCTATTATGTTACAGCACGGGGATAATGGTGTGGTGCTGACTCGTCCTAAAGCGGCGTTGTGCTGACTAATCCTAAAGAAATTCCATCCCAATTTACACGTAACTATTACATTCCTGGTCTCTCCCACTCTTTCTCTGTCTCCCTATTATGTTACAGCGCGGAGATAATGGTGTGGTGCTGACTCGTCCTAAAACGGCGTTGTGCTGACTAATCCTAAAGAAATTCCATCCCAATTTACACGTAACTATTACATTCCTGGTCTCCCCACTCTTTCTCTGTCTCCCTATTATGTTACAGCGCGGGGATAATGGTGTGGTGCTGACTCGTCTTAAAACGGCGTTGTGCTGACTAATCCTAAAGAAATTCCATCCCAATTTACACGTAACTATTACATTCCTGGTCTCCCGCACTCTTTCCCTCTCTCTATTATGTTACGGCGCGAGGAGAATGGTAATGTGTTGAAACATCCTAAAAATGGTGTTGTGCTGACCCATCCTAAAAACCTTTCCATGCTAATTTACACGTAACTATTACATTCCTGGCATCCTCCCACTCTCTTTCCATATTACGTTACAGAGGGGGTAAGGAAATAGTGTTGTGCTTACTCATCCTAAAAATGGCGTTGTGCTGAATCATCCTAAAAAACTTTCCATTCTAATTTACACCCAGCTATTACATTCATCGCCTCACCCCCCCCACTCTCTCTCGATTATGTTACAGCGTGGGGACAATGGCGTTGTGCTAACTAATCCTAAAATGGCGTAGTGCTGACTCATCCTAAAAAAACTTTCCATGCTAATTCACACGTAACTATTACATTCCGTGCCTGGCCCCCTCTCTCTATTATATTACAGCACGGGGATATTATTTTCATCACTGTGTGGATTTTCAATTAAAACTATCTTAAAGGGGTTAAAATGGGTTTGCAATTAATAATCTCCTTACTTTCTAGACAAACTTTTTGGCGCCTGTCTCAAGGGCAGTTTTAAACGAGCGGAAATTAACTTCTGGCTAAATGTCGAGGTGTTCGTCCAGTTCCCCCCCACCCTCAGGTCGATATTTTTCTTCAATCGAGAACGGGGAGAAGGGGGGTGGGTGAAGGATTTTTGACACTATGGTTTTCCCGCATTGACGATAATCTGAGAAATAAAAAAAATCTCTCACAATCCCGTGAGGATTTTTTTTATAGCAGGAGTTTAAAACAACGCATTTTGAGAATTATTTAATGGAAAAAGTCTCCATGCATAGAAGATGATTGTTTTGTTTTGTTATTAATTGAATTGATAACTAAATACACAGCAACGGCCTCGGAAGAATTAGTACATCTGAACAAAAATTAACCGACAAATAAAAATTAATTGTTTACACTAACAAGATTAGAATAAATGTATTTCCTCCATATTCACACACACACACACACACACACACACATATATATATATATATATATATATATATATATATATATATATAACAAAGATAATCTAATGAGTCAGACGAACCTACTATTAGTTTCGCATAAAGCTCTTCAGGGCTAAAATCTGACTAAAAGTCAGATTTTAACCCTGAAGAGCTTTATGCGAAACTAATAGTAGGTTCGTCTGACTCATTAGATTATCTTTGTTATTTGGCTCTACTTAGGTATCGAGCACTTTTTACATATTAGCTTTCTCCTAGCGGTTATATGAATATATATATATATTATATACATATATATACATATAAATTGTTTTTTCTTTTGGCCAAATACTGTACCAATAGATTATTTTTTGTTGGTACGAATATCTTGGTCCTTTCTTTTTTTCAAAATTTTTTTTCTTCCTGGTTGATGTTTGGTAGTATATTTGTACTTTCTGCTGGGTTTTTTCTCTTCGCAAGGATCTACCAACACGCTTGGTATATTATATATATATATATATATATATATATATATATATATATATATATATATATATATGAATGAGAAGTAAATACACGAGCGATGTGTTTTGATATGGCTTTTTTAGCCGACAATTTTTGGGAGAATATGTGCTTAATTGAAGTCGTACCTAATTTTGAAAGTTAATTAATAAATAATTAATTAATTAGCCTTACATTTGAATAGGTATGCCCGCCTAATTAATTTCAAAATTAGGTACGACTTCAATTAACCACATATTCTCCCCCCAATATATATATATATATATATATATATGTATATATATATATATATATATATATATATATATATATATATATATATATCGTAAGGAAATAGTGCCAGAGATATACTAAATATTATCTATCCAGAGATATACTAAATATTATCTATCTATCTATCTATCTATCTATCTATATATATATATATATATATATATATATATATATATATACGATATTCT
>CM042182.1:5141279-5168779 GCA_023376005.1 Doryteuthis pealeii | reverse complement strand
ATGTCTACATTTGGATATTAATTCAGATCATTTGTTTAGGAGTTATTTTCTTCGGAGAAAATGATTATGGCTAGGTTTCTTCTAGGCAAAGCTTACAGTGTTTTGAGCTGTTCGAGTGTTTTAGCTATATATATATATACTTACTGTTCATTTTATTTTTTTTTAATTAAACTCTTTGTATTTCTATCAATTAGTTTATTATCTAATTTTGTTTTATCTACTTTTTCAATTAATTAATTAATTAATTAATTCTAATTAATTAATTTATTCTTTTCATTTTTCTTGTTATTCATTCATCTATTAAATTTTTCTTTATTTATAGCATCTATTTTATTTTTATTGAATTTATTTATCGATTAATTTTATTTTCATGTCTGCATTTGGATATCAATTCGGATCATTTGTTTAGGAGTTTATTTTCTTCGGGGAAAATGATTATGACTAGATTTTCTTTTAAGCAAAGCTTACAGTGTTTTGAGCTGTTAGTGTAAGCTATTAAATATTAGCTGCCATTACCACTTACTGTAGTTTATTTGCACCACACACACACACACACACACACACACACACACACACACACATATATATATATATATATATATATATATAAAACACACGAACAGCTCAAAACACTGTAAGCTTTGTCTAGAAGAAAACCTAGCCATAATCATTTTTCCTCGAAGAAAATAAACTCCTAAACAAATGATCCGAATTGATATCCAAATGTAGACATGAAAATAGAATGAATAAATAAATAAATTCAATAAAAATAGATTCGGTATATAAAAATTATTCAGATTCCATTTATTTATTTTATTATTCCACTTATTTATTGATCTATTAAGTTTTGTTTATTTACCGAATCTATTCTTTTATTGAATTTATTCATCAATTCATTTTATTTTCATGTCTATCAATTCTGATCATTTGTTTAGGAGTATATTTTCTTCGGTGAAAATAATTATGGTTATTTTTTCTTCTAGGCAAAGCTTACGGTGTTTTGAGCTGTTCGTGTGTTTTAGCTGTTATATATATATATATATATATATATATATATATATATATATATATATATATATAAACTCCATATGATACTTACCAAAATTTGTTTGATCAAAAACTGGAACGTAATTTTTAGGGGCCTGGTGACCTGCTGGAGGGAAATATAAGTTCAATGTTTCTTTATTCATATGGAAATTACACACACACACACACACACACACACACACATAATTTTTTATATGCCTATTCTATTTTTATTGAATTTATTTATCTATTTAATTTGTTTTCATGTCTACATTTGGATATCAATTCGGATCATTTGTTTAGGAGTTTATTTTCTTCGGGGAAAATAATTACGACTAGTTTTTCTTCTAGGCAAAGCTTACAGTGTTTCAGATAAATCGCCTTATATGGTATAGGAATATTTTTTCTCCAGAGAGTGCTCAACTTTCTGGGTTACAAGACACTGGTATAAGCGTTAAATTTGTTTGTGACATATCCACTACAGGCCAATTTTTCACTTTTTCACGATTTTTCACTTTTTAAAAATAGCAAATTGTCCATCTATACGAAAGTTTTGTGTTAGTATACTGAATACCGCCATGCTCAAGGGAGAGGGAAAAAGAGTTCGAAAAACATGGGTGTGTGTGTGTGTGTGTGTGTGTGAGTGTGTGTGCGGAGGCCTAGGCCGAACAACCGACATTAATGGTTAATTGCTATTCTTAGTAACCAGGTGGTCGGGTTTCAAGACTAACATCCCTCCAAATATTAATATTTTAAATACTAGATTTTCTAGAGAAGCATTAGAAGATTAGTATTATCTGAATTATTCAGACTATTGTCCTCATATTCATTGTTATCAACGTTTCGGCCGATGTGCCCTCCGGTCTTCTTCAGGTATTTCTTGTTGTTTTTCTCGGACTCGTGAACCCTCCCGGACTCGGAAACCTTCTTTTCGTAATCGGGAACCTTCTTGTCGTAATCGGGAGCTATCACGTAACTTTGAACCTAATCCTTTATTCAGTCCAGGGGGTATCCTGTTTTCATTCCGCTAACCATAGTTGGGGTTGAGGCGTTAAGCTGTGTAAATTATTATTATTCTATGTTACATACTGTCGACCTCGTGTCACATCCTAACAGTGATGAACGAGTTGGGTAAGAAAGGATAAGTATTCTAAGTTAAATCAACTTCTATCTATTTCAATCTGTTCATATCTATCTATCTATCTATCTATCTATCTATTTCAGTCTGTTCATATCTATCTTCTATCTATCTATCTATCTATTTCAGTCTGTCCTATCTATCTATCTATCTATCTATCTATCTATCTATCTATATATATATATATATATATATATATATATATATATATATTTCTGTTCATATCTATCTATCTATCTATCTATCTATTTTTGTTTGTTCATATCTATCTGTCTATCTATCTATCTATCTATCTATTTTTGTTTGTTCATATCTATCTATCTATCTATTTCAGTCTGCTCATATCTATTTATCTATCTATCTATCTATTTTTGTTTGTTCATATCTATCTATCTATTTCAGTCTGTTCATATCTATCTATCTATCTATCTATCTATCTATCTATCTATCATATGCGTTTCGTACCTATCTATAGCAAGTCCAATACTCGCTGGATGCTCTATACTGTCGACCTCGTGTCACATCCTAACAGAGACGAACGAGTTGGGTAAGAAAGGATGAGTATTCTAACAGTTAAATCAACTTCTATGACTAAAAGTTTGTAACAGTTCGACTATTTTGTAGAAAAGTTGATTTTTTGCTCTCTAATGAGAAGCGCCAGACAACGTATAAACAATATAATTAATTTATTAATTAATATTTGATTAAAAGTCGAATGAATGGCTTTAATTATAAGTGGTTCATTGATGATACTCTTTATCAAATTACATCTATTAAGCTCTTTCTGCGCAGCGAGCAACCGTCTCTAGAATTGCCATCGACGAGCGCCAAATTGAAAACAAGTTATAAATAGTATCATCTGCATTATTCGGACTATTGTCCTCATCTTTGTTGTTATCTACACTGTCTCTCTGAATGTTTGAGATGACGCTTGATAATTTGGATTATTTGTGTTATTCGGACTATTGTCCTCATCTTTATTGTTATCTACACTATTTCTCTGAATTTTTGAGATAACGTTTGATAATTTGTTTTATCTGCATTATTCAGACTATTGTCCTCATCTTTATTGTTAACTACACTATTACTCTGAATTTTTCAGATGAGGCTTGATATTTTGTATTATTTGGATTATTCGGACTATTGTCCTCGTCTTTATTGTTAACTACACTATTACTCTGAATTTTTTAGATGAGGCTTGATAATTTGTATTATTCGGACTATTGTCCTCATCTTTATTGTTAACTACTAATAACTGGCTAACAACTAAAATTAGAATACTAAACACATGATTTAAATGTTGTCCTCATCTTTATTGTTATCTACACTATCTCTCTGGATTTTTGAGATGAGGCTTGATAATTTGTATTATTTGGATTATTCGGACTATTGTCCTCATCTTTATTGTTATCTACACTGTCTCTCTGAATTTTTTAGATGAGGCTTGCTAATTTATATTATCTGCATTATTCGGAATATTATCCTCATCTATTGTTATCTGCACTATCTCTCTGAATTTTCACTGTTTCTCTGAATTTTTGAGATGAGGCTTGCTAATTTATATTATCTGCATTATTCGGACTATTGTCCTCGTCTTTATTGTTAACTAAACTATTACTCTGAATTTTTCAGATGAGGCTTGATAATTTGAATTATTTGGATTATTCGGACTATTGTCCTCATCTGTATTGTTATCTACACTGTCTCTCTGAATTTTTGAGATGAGGTTTGATAATTTGTATTATTTGTGTTATTCGGACTATTGTCCTCATCTTTATTGTTATCTACTCTGTTTCTCTGAATTTTTGAGATGAGGCTTGATAATTTGTATTATTTGTATAATTCCGACCATTGTCCTCGTCTTTATTGTTATCTACACTATTTCTCTGAATTTTTGAGATAACGTTTGATAATTTGTTTTATCTGCATTATTCAGACTATTGTCCTCATCTTTATTGTTATCTACACTGTCTCTCTGAATTTTTGAGATCAGGCTTGGTAATTTATATTATCTGCATTATTCGGACTATTGTCCTCGTCTTTATTATTAACTACACTATTACTCTGAATTTTTTAGATGAGGCTTGATAATTTGTATTATTCGGACTATTGTCCTCATCTTTATTGACAACTACTAATAACTGGCTAACAACTAAAATTAGAATACTAAACACATGATTTAAATGTTGTCCTCATCTTTATTGTTATCTACACTATCTCTCTGGATTTTTGAGATGAGGCTTGATAATTTGTATTATTTGGATTATTCGGACTATTGTCCTCATCTTTATTGTTATCTACACTGTCTCTCTGAATTTTTTAGATGAGGCTTGCTAATTTATATTATCTGCATTATTCGGAATATTATCCTCATCTATTGTTATCTGCACTATCTCTCTGAATTTTCACTGTTTCTCTGAATTTTTGAGATGAGGCTTGCTAATTTATATTATCTGCATTATTCGGACTATTGTCCTCGTCTTTATTGTTAACTACACTATTACTCTGAATTTTTCAGATGAGGCTTGATATTTTGTATTATTTGGATTATTCGGACTATTGTCCTCATCTTTATTGTTATCTACACTATTTCTCTGAATTTTTAGATAACGTTTGATAATTTGTATTATTTGGATTATTCGGACTATTGTCCTCATCTTTATTGTTATCTACACTATCTCTCTGAATTTTTGAGATGAGGATTGATAATTTGTATTATTTGGATTATTCGGACTATTGTCCTCATCTTTATTGTTATCTACACTGTCTCTCTGAATTTTTGAGATGAGGCTTGGTAATTTATATTATCTGCATTATTCGGACTATTGTCCTCATCTTTATTGTTATCTACACTATTTCTTGGAATTTTTGAGATGAGGTTTGCTAATTTACATTATCTGCATTATTCGGACTATTGTCCTCATCTTTATTGTTATCTACACTGTCTCTCCGATTTTTTTTAGATGAGGTTTGCTAATTTATATTATCTGCATTATTCGGACTATTGTCCTCATCTTTATTGTTATCTACACTATCTCTCTAAATTTTTGAGATGAGGCTTGCTAATTTATATAATCTGCATTATTCGGACTATTGTCCTCATCTTTATTGTTATATACACTATCTCTCTGAATTTTTTAGATGAGGCTTGATAATTTGTATCATTTGGATAATTCGGACTATCGTCCTCATCTTCATTGTTATCTGTACAACGATTCGGCCGATGTGCCCTCCGGCCTTCTTCGGGTATTTCTTGTCAGACTCGGGAACCTTCTCGGACTCGGGAACCTTCTCGGACTCGGAACCTTCTTGTCGTAATTGGGAGCTAGACGGGCGGCCGGAAAGGCCCCCTCCGATCAATCGGCTGATTACGTCAAGCCCTAGCACCTATATGATTGTCCGAACCCTATTGCCCTTATGGCAACCCCAACCGCTTTTATTATATGGGTGCTAGAAAGCTGTAGCTGAGGGTGTACATGTCCTGTGAATGACGTAAAACTCTATGATGGTGAGGTTCCAGTTTTGGAGATTTGGGGAATGTGGAGCACCCCTTTATCACCATTGCTCCTTGGTCCGCTCTGACCCGGAGTGGTAGTACCTGTTAGGGTTCAATCTATGGGTTAAATAGAAAAATGTATTTATAAAAAAAAATTGAGTATCCATTAAGAATGACTTTATTTCAAAACTTTATCGGCATTAAATGACCCACTGAGGTTGATATGCCGTAAAACAAAACAAACCAAACCAAACTCACTTTATTATACACCTGCGAGATGTCTCTCCCCGCTTATGTACCCCACGAGGAACGAGTATATCACATTATCTCACTTTCCTCTTTCTCCTCTTTCTCTTACAGACACACGTATTCTCTTATGCGTGTGATTGATTTCCTCGATAACACCTCCTCTTTTTGACATCCCTCCCTCTCTCTCTCTCTCTCTCTCTCTCTCTCTTTGAATCCTCTCTAACTCTCTCTCTCTCTCTCTCTCTCTCTTTTTTGTTCCTTTCCTCGATAACCCCCTCTCTTTTTTGCTCTCTCTCTCTCTCTCTCTCTCTCTATATATATATATATATATATAACTCTCTCTCTGCTTTTTGTTCCTTGCCTCAATAACTCTCTCTCTCTCTCTCTCTCTGGTTTACATCCCCCCTCTCTCTCTCTCTCTCTCTCTAACTCTCTCTGTCTCTGCTTTTTGTTTCTTTCTTCGATTACCCCCTCTCTTGTTTGCTCTCTCTGGTTTGCATCCTCTCTAACTCTCTCTCTGCTTTTTGTTTCTTTCCTCGATATACCCCTCTCTTGTTTTCTCTCTCTGTCTCTCTGTCTCTCTGTCTCTCCCTGTCTCTCTCTCTCTATATATATATATATATATAACTCTCTCTCTCTCTGCTTTTTGTTCCTTGCCTCGATAACTACCTCTCTTGTTTGCATACTCTCTCTCACTCTACCCCACCTATCTCTCTCTCTCTTTAGCCCACGTCATCTGCCCCTCCACTCTCTCTCTTCACCCACCTAATCTCTCTCTCTCTCTCTTTACCCTACTCTCTCTCTCTCTCTACTTTTTGTTCCTTGCCTTGATAACTCTCTCTCTCTCTCTCTCTCTGGTTTGCATCCTCTCTAACCCCCCCCTCTCTCTCTGCTTTTTTGTTCCTTTCCTCGATAAACCCCTCTCTTGTTTGCTCTCTCTCTCTCTCTCTCTATATATATATATATATATATATATATATATATATATATATATATATATCTAACTCTCTCTGCTTTTTGTTCCTTTAATCCATAACTCCCTCTCTTGTTTGCATACTCTCTCTCTCTCCCCCACCCCTCTCTCTCTCTTTAGCCCACGTCATCTTCGCCCCACTCTCTCTCTTCACCCACCTAATCTCTCTCTCTCTCTCTCTCCCCCCTCTCTCTCTCTCCCCCTCTCTCTTGTGCAACAAATGAATACCGAACAACATTTGAAATGTTAATGACTTTTCTGAAACTTTCCGACAATACAATTTCTGAGTTTTCGGAGTTTCATTATAGACCAATCCCCATTTCCATCCCATTTCACACCTGAGAAAATGACTTCGCTCTTCAAAGTGTTAAAAAAAAGGGAGAAAAAAAAATTACGAACCCGAGGCTAAGGGAGAAATCATTAAGTAAGAAAATGTAGTCAGTTATGTTATATGGTTATTGGCCTATTTCTTGTAGGGTACCTGATGTGGTGTAATGATTAACAAGCTAGTTTAACGGACCATTGATTGTGAGTTTGATTCTCACTGTGTGCTTAATAACCTGACCTTAGACCACATCTAAGCTAAGCTTAGTTACTCTCTCTCTCTCTCTCTCTCTCTCTCTCTCTCACACACATATATATATAGGGTGACTCATGTGGTGTAATGGTTAACAAGCTAGTTTAACAGACCATTGATTGTGAGTTTGATTCTCACTGGGTGCTCAATAACCTGGCTTTGGACCACATCTAAGCTAAGCTTGGTTAATAACTATGCTCTCTCGCTCTCTCTCTCACACACACAGACACAGGCACGCACACACACACACACACACATATATATATATATTTATATATCGGGCACCTCATGTGGTGTAATGGCTAGCAAGCTAGGTTAGCAGACCATTGTTAGTGAGTTTGATTCTCACTGGGTGTCCCATACTTCTGGCCTTGTATCGCATCTAATCTATGCTTAGTAAATAACTATGGACACCTCATGTGGTGTAATGGCTAGCAGGACCATTGTTAGTGAATTCGTTTCTCACTGTGTACCTCTAACTTCTGACCTTGTACCACTTCTAATCTAAGCTTAATAAATAACTATATTAAGCAACCTGGGGCACATCACACAATGTAATTGTTAGAAAGTTAGATTTGCAGAGTATTATTACTGAGCGTCCCTTACTCCTGGCCTTGTGCCACATCTAAGCCTTCATTTCGTAAGGGAATGCATCTCACGTTGTGTAATGGTTAGCAGGCTAGATTCACTGACCATTGGTTGGTGAGTTGGATTCTAACTGGGTTCCCCTTACTCCTCGCCTTGTGCCACATCTAAGCGAAGCTGGATTAGCACATCATAAGTACTTATATTCTTACTGAGCGCCCGATACTCCTGGTCTTGTACCACTTCTAATCTAAGCTTAATAAATAACTACATTAAGCAACCTGAGGTACATCACGCAGTGTGATTGTTAGAAAGCTAGATTTGAAGAGTATTATTACTGAGCGCCCCTTACTCCTGGCCTTGTGCCACA
Organism: Doryteuthis pealeii; assembly: GCA_023376005.1. Classification (NCBI taxonomy): domain Eukaryota; kingdom Metazoa; phylum Mollusca; class Cephalopoda; order Myopsida; family Loliginidae; genus Doryteuthis; species Doryteuthis pealeii. The sequence goes on along the minus strand of CM042182.1, from coordinate 5,160,365 downwards.
TCTAAGCTTAATAAATAATTATATTAAGCAACCTGGGTCACCTCACACGGTGTAATTGTTAGAAAGCTAGATTTGCAGACCATTGTTAGTGAGCGCCCCCTTATTCCTGGCCTTGTGCCACATCTAAGCGAAGCTGGATTGGTACATCATAGTGAGTTATATTCTTACTGAGCGCCCTATATTCCTGGTCTTGTACCACGTCTAACCTAAGCTTAGTAAATAACTACATTAAGTAACCTGGGGCACATCACGCAGTGTAATTGTTAGAAAGCTAGATTTGCAGAGTATTATTACTGAGCGCCCCTTACTCCTGGCCTTGTGCCACTTCTAATCTAAGCTTAATAAATAAGTACATTAAGCAACCTGGGGCACATCACACAGTGTAATTGTCAGAAAGCTAGATTTGCAAACCATTGGTAGTGAGCGCCCCATATTGCCGGCCTTGTGCCACACCTAAGCTTAATAAATAACTACATTAAGCAACCTGAGGCACATCACACAGTGTAATTGTTAGCAAGCTAGATTTGCAGACCATTGTTAGTGAGCGCCCCTTATTCCTGGCCTTGTGCCACATCTAAGCTTATTAAATAACTATATTAAGCAACCTGGGCCACCTTCACGGTGTAATTGTTAGAAAGCTAAATTTGCAGAGTATTATTACTGAGCGCCCCTTACTCCTGGCCTTGTGCCACATCTAAGCGAAGCTGGATTAGTACATCATAGTGAGTTATATTCTTACTGAGCGCCCTATATTCCTGGTCTTGTACCACTTCTAATCTAAGCTTAATAAATAACTACATTAAGTAACCTGGGGCACATCACGCAGTGTAATTGTTAGAAAGCTAGATTTGCAGTGTATTATTACTGAGCGCCCCTTAATCCTGGCCTTGTGCCACATCTAAGCTTAATAAATAATTATATTAAGCAACCTGGGTCACCTCACGTAGTGTAATTGTTAGCAAGCTAAATTTGCAGACCATTATTAGTGAGCGCCCCTTACTCCTGGCCTTGTGCCACATCTAAGCCTTCATTTCGTAAGGGAATGCATCTCACGTTGTGTAATGGTTAGCAGGTTAGATTCACGGACCATTGGTTAGTGAGTTCGATTCTAACTGGGTTCCCCTTACTCCTGGCCTTGTGCCACATCTAAGCGAAGCTGGATTAGCACATCATAGGGACTTATATTCTTACTGAGCGCCCTATATTCCTGGTCTTGTACCACTTCTAATCTAAGCTTAATAAATAACTACATTAAGCAACCTGAGGTACATCACGCAGTGTGATTGTTAGAAAGCTAGATTTACAGAGTATTATTACTGAGCGCCCTTACTCCTGGCCTTGTGCCACATCTAAGCTAAGCTTAGTAAATAACTACATTAAGCAACCTGGGCCACCTTCACGGTGTAATTGTTAGAAAGCTAAATTTGCAGACCATTATTAGTGAGCGCCCCTTACTCCTGGCCTTGTGCCACATCTAAGCCTAATAAATAACTATATTAAGCAACCTGGGCCACCTTCACGGTGTAATTGTTAGCAGGCTAAATTTGTAGATCATTATTAGTGAGCGCCCTTTTACTCCTGGCCTTGTGCTACATCTAAGCTTAATAAATAACTACATTAAGCAACCTGGGCCACCTTCACGGTGTAATTGTTAGAAAGCTAAATTTGCAGACTATTATTAGTGAGCGCCCCTTACTCCAGGCCTTGTGCCACATCTAAACTAAGCTTAGTAAATAACTATTTCTTCTAAGCAAAATGGTCACCTAGTGTTGAAAATCCGTACTAACCTGACTTATGCACCGTGCTGACAAACCAATACATGTTACCCCTGTCCATTCCTGACCCCCCCCCCAGCCACAATGATCCCCCAGTCAATTCCATTTCCAACTCTGTAACACCTTATTTAATGATTTTGCTCCTCTTAGTGCCAATTTCCAATCAGCATGCGTTTCTTTGGAAATCTTCTTCGCACCAGTCACATGTTACATCGCAACAACTTATTTATTAGAACAGCAGCAGAACGCTGGATTGGATTCCCTAATGAATGTCACCCTCCCACCCCCAGTTACAACCTTGAACTTTTAAAGCCAAAGGGTTAATAAGTATCTTACCCTTTAATTTTGGTTGGCTGGTTGATAGGTGTTAAACCAGGGGACGGGGGTCAAAGTTTAGGTGTCGGATATGTGATTTAAGGAACAATTGTGATATAGTAAAAGGTACTTGGTATCTATAAGGGTGAGTGAAAAAGTAATGCCATTGTGTTTAGGACAGGTATAATTAACAACACAGGAACACGTATCATACATCAAAATGAAGCTGGTCCTCTGTGGAACACATCCCTACTTCTCCACATAAGTGTGTATATATATATATATATATATATATATATATATATATATATAAAATAATCTCCTTGGTCTAGCGCTAGTGAAAAAGGGATAGACTCCCTCGCTGTCGGGCTGATACCGACATTAGGCCGACCCGAAGACTTTTACTTTTATATACTTCTACACATAGGTTAGTAAAAAAGTAATGCCATTTCGTTTAGGACAGGTATAATTAACGACACAGGAACATGTATCATACATCAAAATGAATCTGGTCCTCTGTGGATCACATCCCTACTTCTCCACATAGGTGAATCAAAAAGTAATGCCATTTTGTTTGGGACAGGTATAATTACCAGCACAGGAACATGTATCATACATCAAAATGAAGCTGGTCCTCTGTGGATCACATCCTTACTTCTCCACATAGGTGAGTGGAAAAGTAATGCCATTTTGTTTAGGACAGGTATAATTAACAACACAGGAACATGCATCATACATCAAAATGAAGCTGGTCCTCTGTGGATCACATCCCTACTTCTCCACATAGGAGAGTGAAAAAGTAATGCTATTTTGTTTAGGACAGGTATAATTACCAACACAGGAACATGTATCATACATCAAAATGAATCTGGTCCTCTGTGGATCACATCCCTACTTCTCCACATAGGTGAATCAAAAAGTAATGCCATTTTGTTTGGGACAGGTATAATTACCAGCACAGGAACATGTATCATACATCAAAATGAAGCTGGTCCTCTGTGGATCACATCCCTACTTCTCCACATAGGTAGACAAAAAGTAATGCCATTTCGTTTAGGACAGGTATAATTACCAACACAGGAACATGTATCATACATCAAAATGAAGCTGGTCCTCTGTGGATCACATCCTTACTTCTCCACATAGGTGAGTGGAAAAGTAATGCCATTTTGTTTAAGACAGGTATAATTAACAACACAGGAACATGCAACATACATCAAAATGAAGCTGGTCCTCTGTGGATCACATCCTTACTTCTCCACATAGGTGAGTGAAAAAGTAATGCCATTTTGTTTAGGACAGGTATAATTAACAACACAGGAACATGCATCATACATCAAAATGAAGCTGGTCCTCTGTGGATCACATCCCTACTTCTCCACATAGGAGAGTGAAAAAGTAATGCTATTTTGTTTAGGACAGGTATAATTACCAACACAGGAACATGTATCATACATCAAAATGAATCTGGTCCTCTGTGGATCACATCCCTACTTCTCCACATAGGTAGACAAAAAGTAATGCCATTTCGTTTAGGACAGGTATAATTACCAACACAGGAACATGTATCATACATCAAAATGAAGCTGGTTCTCTGTGGATTGCATCCCTACTTCTCCACATAGGTGAGTCATAAAGTAATGCCATTTTGTTTAGGACAGGTATAATTACCAACACAGGAACATGCATCATACATCAAAATGAAGCTGGTCCTCTGTGGATCACATCCCTACTTCTCCACATAGGAGAGTGAAAAAGTAATGCCATTTCGTTTAGGACAGGTATAATTACCAACACAGGAACATGTATCATACATCAAAATGAAGCTGGTCCACTGTCGATCACATCCCTACTTCTCCACATAGGTGAGTCAAAAAGTAATGCCATTTTGTTTAGGACAGGTATAATTACCAACACAGGAACATGTATCATACATCAAAATGAAGCTGGTTCTCTGTGGATCATATCCCTCCTTCTCCACATAAGTATATATATATATATGCATACATACTAATGAAAACACTGAGATAGATAAACACTAAGATAAATACATACGTAGACAAAATAGATAGATAGAGTGAGTGAGTGAATGAGTACGTGTGTGTATGTGTGTGTGTGTGTGTGGGGGTGGGTGAGAGAGAAGGAGAGAGAGAGAGAGAGAGAGAGAGAGAGAGAGAGAAAGAAAGTGAAAGAGATAAGTGATAGATAGATACTGTAAGATAGAGAGATACATAAATAAATATCCTGATATATATATATATATATATATATATATATATATATATATACAGAGAGAGAGAGAGAGAGAGAGAGAGAGAGAGAGAGAGAGAGAGAGAGAGAGAGAGAGGGGTAGAGAGAGAAAGAGTGAGAGGGAGAGACATATAGAGAGATGGAGGGGAGAGAGTATGTGTATATGAGAGAGAGAGAGAGAGAGAGAGACAGACAGACAGACAGACAGACAGACAGGTATAGAGATATAAAAAGAGTGAGATATATATATATATAGAGAGAGGGACAGACAAAAATATAAAGAGAGAGATAAGCAAGAGAAAGAGAGAGAGAGAGAGAGAGAGAGAGAGAGAGAGAGAGAGAGAGAGAGAGATGGGAGGGGTAGGATATAAACGTAACTCTCCCAGTTAAAACATATCCGTCTGTATCTAGGTGTGTCTGTTGCACACCTGATTACTTCCACGTATTATTTACCTGTTCGTCTTCTTCAAATATCTCATTAAAAAACACTAAAAAACAAAACACTAACAAAGATCTAAAGGCAGAAATACTAATTGATTTAAATGGAGACAGAAAAAAGATAGAAAACAAAAAGAACTAAAATTAAATATGGCGTATAAACGAACGTTACTTTGCTTCGATCTGTGCCGAATGGCAAATGGAATTAAAACAGTCTTTCGTTCCGACGAGGAAGATAATGCTTTGCAGACAACCATGTTTTGTTTCTCCAAACAAGCAGCCGACATCTTTCCCGCTTTCCCCCGTTTTCGCCCGCCATCTTGTTTTGCTCGCGTTCCATTCAAAGATAAACTTAAGCGTCGACACTTATGCGCTTATCTCTTTGTTGCTACTTATATTTTCTTGCAAAAGAGGTGTGAATATTGTGGTTGAACTCTCTAACGATCGGTTTGGGCGGGGAGAAAGGTTCATAGATAAAGCAATCTTTTAAATTGATGAACTGCGCCTTTGAATAAACCGCCTTTGATTTTATTAGAAGGAAGTTACTTACGTCAGCAAACTACAAGAATTGCGTTCAGATTAGCTTGATGAAGAAATAGATCAAACAGACAACAGTCTCGCCTCTAGCCACGTTATATATCTAAATCGGAAGAAGCTCTCCGGCGTATAGGGTTTAAACATCCCTCTTTTACATAAAGAATAGGGTAGCTTATTCATTTTGTAATGTAGTGTATTATGTTTAAATACAAAAGTTAACGATGAATTCTAGCGAAGTATAGGAGAAGGAAAACTCTGAATTCAAAAGTTAACGATGAATTCTAGAGAAGTCTAGGAGAAGGAAAACTCTGAATTCAAAAGTTAATGATGAATTCTAGAGAAGTCTAGGAGAAGGAAAACTATGAATTCAAAAGTTAATGATGAATTCTAGAGAAGTCTAGGAGAAGGAAAACTCTGAATTCAAAAGTTAATGATGAATTCTAGAGAAGTCTAGGAGAAGGAAAACTATGAATTCAAAAGTTAATGATGAATTCTAGAGAAGTCTAGGAGAAGGAAAACTATGAATTCAAAAGTTAACGATGAATTCTAGAGAAGTCTAGGAGAAGGAAAACTCTGAATTCAAAAGTTAACGATGAATTCTAGAGAAGTCTAGGAGAAAGAAAACTTTGAATTCAAAAGTTAACGATGAATTCTAGAGAGGTCTTTGAGATGGAAGACTCTGAATTCAAAAGTTAACGATGAATTCTAGAGAAGTCTAGGAGAAGAAAAACTCTGAATTCAAAAGTTAACGATGAATTCTAGACAAGTCTAGGAGAAGAAAAACTCTGGATTCAAAAGTTAACGATGAATTCTAGAGAAGGAAAACTCTGAATTCAAACCTGTTAAACACCGCTTAAGAAATTGACCTTGTGTCACATCATACTCGTGCGGAGGGGTTGGTAAATATATACGGCTTGTATTGTTTTTGAACTCAAAATCTATTCTGATCCAGGGTGGTAGTACCTGTTTGTGTACTACCTATAGGTCAAATGGATGAAATTATTAACATTGAATGGGGATACCGCAATCATATAACTATGCAAAAAATGTATATATCAATACTAGAGTTCCTTAAGATACGTCCGTTAGCATCTTGCAACACCCCCGATTAAAAGTGAGACCGTCCAAATCGTCCATGATGAAATGCAAAAAATCTATATCCTGATTATTTGGTGTTGCTTATCCATCGAATTTTTATTTCTTATGAGTGTCGTCAACTCAGCTAAATAATGGACTATTCCGTTTTTTTTATTGTAATGAAAGGGAGGAAAAAGGCCATGCTACACAGAAAAATATAATAAGAAAGAAAGAAGAAAGCAGGGGAGTGATAGAGAGAGGTGGTGAGCGCGCAGAAGTGATAACGCTAATATGTTTCAATATAACATAATGAAAAGAAGGAAAGAAAGAAGAAAGTGAGTATGTGTGTGTGTGTGAAGAGAGAGAGAGAGAGAGAGAGAGAGAGAGAGAGAGAGAGAGAGAGAGAGAGAGAGAGAGAGAGAGAGAGAGAGAGAGAGAGTGTGTGTGTGTGTGAAATCAAGATTATTATACTTTTTACAAATTGAACTATTTAGCAATAGTTCTTAAATAAACATATCAAGTGTTGTAATGATTAGATTATCATACTGTGGTATATCCACAGGTCCTGTTAGTATATATATGCTTAATTTGAACCAATATGGCTAGAAAGTATTGTGCACAATAAGAATATGGCCAACGCTCGTTATTTTTTCAATTATCCGGCAAAAAAAGTTTGGTTTGGTTTGGTTTGTTTTACGGCATATCAATCTCGGTGGGTCATTTAATGCCGACAAAGTTGTGAAATAAATCAATTCTTAATGCATAATACAATTTTGTTTATAAACTCATGTTTTTCTATTCAACCCATAGATGGGACCCTAACAGGTACTACCACCCCGGGTCAGAGTGGACCAGGGAGCAATGGTGATGAAGGGGTGCTCCACATTCCCCAAACCTCCAGAACTGGAACCTCACCATCAGATAGAGTTTAACGTCATTCACAGGACATGTTTAGGATATAAAATTACTGAATTAATCGCCTCATTTATATTGCTTTTTTTTTTAAATTGTAAATTATTGAATTAAAATTTCTTACTATCTTGTTATATATTTACGTGGGGATTTTATGGGGCATCCAGTGAGGATCTAACTTGTGATAAGTAATAATGGATCTGCGAGACTAACTTTAAAAAATCCCCTCTCTACCCAGGCGATGCAGGGTAGCCACTTCTAGTATATATATATATATATATATATATATATATATATATATATATATAACTTTTTCTACAACTATTAATGCTCTATATTTACAATATATTGAGCCCTATAGGATTAACTACATACGCTATGTTTACATAGTAATATCCCATCAATGAATATATATATATATATATATATATATATATATATATATATATCTTTGAAAAGAAGGAAAAACTCAACACCGTTATTCCATAATAAATTTATTTCGAACAAAATTTTTGGTCGAAATAAATTTATTATGGAATAACAATGTTGAGTTTTTCCTTCCTTTCAAAGATAAATATTGCTCTGTATATAATCTAAAAAGATTATTATACATTGAGCTCTCTTCAGTGATTTAAAGATTCACTGTATTTATACATACTGGATCATACAATAATAATTCAGTGTGTCTTAGAAATCACATATAGAATCATCCCTTACTACCAAGTTTTGGATACCTCACATCTATATATATATATATATATATATATATATATATATATATATATATATATAATGGACTCTCCCGTCGATTTTCGACGTATGAGGGTTCATACACACAATGAACTCCCACACAGGGATTTGTTTATAGTGGGGAAGGCTTGTATTGGACCATCCACACTTTTTGGCACAGTCGATAGGAAAGAATTGGTGCATCAAGGGTTGCCACAAACCCAATCAACGACCGACCTCAGAAATTTTGTATTCAGAGTTATCCCTCTCCTAGACTGGTTACCTACCCAAGGCTGAAGAGCCCAGTCTGCCCTACTATTTAACCCATAGCTGGAGAGAGAATATATGGATTCGTACCTTTCCCAAGGGTATTAGCGCTATGTGAAATGCAATATATATATATATATATATATATATATATATATATATATATCTTTGAAAAGAAGGAAAAACTCAACACCGTTATATATATATATATATATATATATATATATATATATATATATATCACTGATTATTATCACTAGCAGTTTACGTTAATTGTTATACTAATATTTTCTACTTAACTTATTTTGTTTAATTGCTTTTTTTCTCTCTCGAAGTAAAGATGTGTTTTCTAGTTTAAGTGGATTTGCCGCTTTTAAAGTAGACCGTGTGAGAGAAACAAAAAAAAACAATTTACGTTTGTTTAATTTGTTGAAATTGAACTTAATGTAAATTGACGATAAATCTTCTTAAAGAATTGCATGAAACGTGTCATTTTTTGCGTTCCACACGAAGAACAAGGAATTTTTTTTTCTTCTTCTCATCTCTTTTTCTTCTTCTTCGATACATCGGCGCCTTTTCTCAGGCAACGAGGACAGAAAATTGGAAGCATTAGACAATTCTTCGTTTAAAACAAACGATTGAACAGACGATAGTCGCGCGCATGCGTACACGCATGCGCACAAGCGTGACAAGTCAGAATTTTTGATACAAGGGAAATATAATGTTTGTATATTATTTTAAATATATACAACCACCAACATAACCCTGAATTTCTATCGAACTCTGACAGTTATTTTGCTCCATATAGTCTTTATTGAACGGAATTATTATTTACTTCTTTTGAGTTTTCACATCAGCGTTAGCTGATGGTCTTTCACTGGAGTCTGAGTGACAGCAAGTCTCCCCAGGTCTCCAGGACTCTTCTGAGTATTCTGGCAGATTGCAGCAGTGCAGTGTTCTGGATGGTATCAATCCTTCCTCTGATTTCCAGACTTGCCAAACCCTTTTCCAATCTTTTTGGGACCATTCCAAGTGCACCAACTACAATTGGTATCACTTTGACTTTCATATTCCATAGCTTTTTCAGTTCTCTGGCAAGGTCCAGTATTATTATTATTATTATTATTATTATTATTATTATTATTAATACTCGTGTTCCTTAATATTACGACTGTTATCATCATGTAACACCCTCTGGTTAAAAATGAGACCGTCCAAATCGCCCAAGATGAAATGCAAAAATGTAAGACCTGATAATCTAGTGTCGCTTAATCGTCGAATTCTTATTTCTTATGGGTGTCGTCACCTCAGCAAAATAATGGACCATTCCGTTTTTATCATAAAGAAAGAAAGGTGAGAAAAATGACATGCTACAAAGAAAAATATAAAAAGAAACAGAGAAAAATAGAAGGAAAGAAAGAAAGAGAGTAGGGGAAAGACAGAGAGAAGGGAAAGATAGGGAGAGGGAATGAGCGCGTCGAAGCGATAACACTAAATCTGTTTCAATGGAACATAATGAAAAGATGAAAAGAAGAAAATTTAAATAAAAGAGCGAGAGAGAGTTTAATCAAGATTATTATACTTTTTACATATTGAACTATTTAGCAATAGCTCTTCAGTAAACATATCAAACGTTGTAATAATCAAATTATCATTCTGTGGTATATCCACAGGTCCTGCTAGATGTTATTATTATTTCTCTGAATGTTTGAGATGAGGCGTCTGACTAGGAACTACGGGGTTTCAGGTGTTACATAATTATTAGACACCTAATATTTATGTGCAATTGTGTAGAAATCAAAATGGCCGTTATAAGCTGCAGCCCATGGCCTTGAAGGATTTGAATGACAAGGCTTGACCTGTCCTGATCCTTTCTTCCGGTGGATACTGTGAGAATCGGTGGAGAAGACCCTCTTCCGGTTTAGATTAGAAATAGATTTTAGTCAGTCAGCGAGAAACCACGACGGTGGTGAGTCGTGTTATACATGCTCCGACTCGATCTGCGCAGGTAGTCTGGTGGGGGATTTCGAGAATAAAATATGATCAAAGTAAATCGAAGTCTTGTGTTATTATCTAAAAACTAACAATGACACAGGGCTTCTGATAAAGAGAAATCCCCAATGGAAGACCAGACACGAAGTCCCCAAGAGAAGCCCAGACGTTAGAAGAGACCTAGAAGAATTTAAGATATCAGAAGAACAGAAGAAGAATAGAAGTAAGAAGTAAGTAATGAGAAGGGTATGCAACAATGGTAGGCAATGATAGTGATGATACTACAGCTCTTCAGTAAACATATCAAACGTTGTAATAATCAAATTATCATTCTGTGGTATATCCACAGGTCCTGCTAGATGTTATTATTATTTCTCTGAATGTTTGAGATGAGGCGTCTGACTACGGGGTTCCTGGTTCGATACTGGCCGTCGCCAACTTTTATTTTGTCGGTATTTTAATTTTATTTTAATTCAAATCAACTGTCACCAATTTTTAAACAAATACGACCTAGTTTCGCATTAACTTTTCGGGAAAAACGCCTTCAAACAGCTAGGGAATTCAAACTAACGATTGTTCTCATTTATTTACAGCAGACTACGGTAGAGTGTTCGACTGGGAGCCTCACTGTTCCTGGTTCGATACTGGCCCTCACCAACTCAGCGTACGAGTAGCACAGAGATATGTACGATAAAGTAAGGAGCTGATGGTAGGTGTGGCGTTACACCTCAGACGTAAAAACAATCTCCTTGGTCTAGCGCTAGTGAAAAGGGGATAAACTCCCTCGCTGTCTAGCTGATACCGACTTTAGGCCACCCCGACGACTTTACTTAAGAGATATAATAAGTCAATATGTAGTCGTCGGGGCGGCCTGAAGTCGGTATCAGCCAGTCAGCGAGGGAGTCTATCCCCTTTTCAATAGCGCTAGACCAAGGAGATTGTTTTTTAGCATCTAAGGTGGAGCGCCACACCTACCATCAGCTCCTTACTTTACCGCACATATCCCTGTGCTACTCATACGCTGAGTTAGCGAGGACCGGTATCGAACCAGGAACCTTGTGATTCCTAGCCGAACGCAACAGACAGACACACTATTGTCCCATTATATATAGATCCTTTCAAATTTGAGTGTCCTTGTCATGTGTATTATCGTAATCGAACTAACTAAAAACGGTCTGCTAACTTAGCTTGCTAACCATTACACTATGTAGAGACCTAGAGCTAGGGACAGGGCTGGGTTTATTGCCCAGCGCCTGAGGTCCCCCCTTGAGGGGGAATGCCAACGGGGTCGACGCAATTTTTCACCCGCCACCCATGAGCTTTGGTTTGTGGGTGGCCCCACGTTAATAGGGCCTTGTGCCTAACCCGTACAAGTGGGGTACGAGGAAAATACAATGTAGAGACCTAGAGCTATCCTGTACACACGGGACAGGAACCTAAGGATTGGCCTCCCTTGGTCTGTCGTAGGAAGGTCCTTGTTATTGGTCCTTACCACGAGACAGTAAAGACCGACGTCTCTTTTGACTCAGTCGATAGGAACTATTGTTCCATTATATAAAGATCCTTTCAAATTTGAGTGTCGTTGTCATGTGTGTTATCTTAATGACATAAAATACCATCGTAAAGACACAAGCAAAAGAATTAAAAGAAGAAAATGAATTTAAAAAAAGATCTCCACCAACAAACCACGCCTTATTTTTGTTGTTGATGTTTTTTGTCGTTACTTACCAAATACGCCNAGGAGAAGAGAGAGAAAGAGAGAGAGAGAGAGAATTTATCTATCAAACACACACACAAGTGACAGTCTAATTCATAATTAGCTCAATTAAGAATTAAGATTTAATGAAAGCTTCACGCTAAAAGATTAAGAAGCCGGTATATCCTAAGAGAACATAACAGATACGGACTACGTAGATGATCTAGTGCTTCTCACAAATACCACTGCACAAGCGATTTATTTCCGTTTGTGCATGGCTTAGAAAGGCTAAAGCCTCTAGTGAACTTAGATCAAACAGAAGTTTCTGTGCTGTACAAACGAAATGAAACATCACCACAACTAGACGGTTAGGTCCTGAAATTAGAAAAACTAGTCCCCATAAGAAATTGATATGTCATCTGCAGAAAGGAAGTCAATATACCGCATAGTAAAGCCATGGACTGCTATAGATCGATTATCGATCATATGAAATCTGGTATCTCTAATAAGACAAAGCGAGAATTCTTCCTAGCTATATATATGTCAGTGGTACAGAAGTACGGTAAGGCGCGTGGTGTAATGTTAAAGTCATGGAAATATAATATATATATCTGTTACATTTCTTCAGCAAAAATACATGTAACAACACACACACACACACACACATATATATATATATATGAATTTTGATAGAGGAATTATATATATAATTATAATTGGAATCATATACCCCGACCAGACAACTCGGCAAACACCATTTGCGACATCCGGAGCAGTGGACAGCTGTTTCGACCTCCTTTGGTCTCTATCAGCAGTGCATACTCTTGAGTCCCGCTCTTCACGCTGTGGTCCCTGGTTCAATCTTCTAGTGGCGGAGATTTGGTATGCACTGCTGATGGACCAAAGGAGGTGAAACAGTGTCCAGTGCTCCGGATGTCGCAAATGGTGTTTGCCCGAGTTGTCTGGTGTTGGTAATATGATTCCAATTATCAATTATAAATATATATATATATATATATATATATATATATATATATATATATATATATATATATATGCTGCATTATTATGTTTAGTTTAGGGTCTCTGTATGTTTCTCGTATATATTTGTATGTTTTTTATGTTGAAGTTGGATGTTATTGTAAAGCATTTAAACAATATAAAAACAAATTAAATGAAGGAGCTCGATGTTGTGGAGTACAAGATGACTTATTTTTATTATTATCATACATTTCAGGATCGTTAATTCCCTTCCTCTGATGAATGTCGCTCCTGTTGAACGGATCCTTTATCTTTTATCGTCTGTAAAATATTGTAATAAACAGAGTTATACATATATAATATTATAATAATATATATATTTATTATATTATAATATATATAAAATATATCATATATATGTTATATATATAACATATAAATATATGTTACATATATTATATGTAACATCAACACCTTCAAGCGTGGAAGATCTGGCATCCAATAGGCAGGGTTGGCGATGATTCCTGCCGCACAGAGCTAAGCAGCTCAATAACGAGGTAAACAGGACTGCAGACGCGGACGTCTTCGTCGTCATGAACAAGCAAATACAGATTGGGGAATTTACCCTGCAAATTGTGTGTGACCGCATCTTGCAAGTCCAGAATTGGACTTATGACCAACCGAAATAATCGGTTAATACTATAATACTTGGCAAAAGAAAAAAGATCTATACATATGAAATATATATATATATTATATATAATATATATATAAATGAAACTCAAAACAAACCACAGAGTCTTCAGATATTTATTCCTCAACTAACATATTACACTAACAATATCAGCATAATAATGCTTCACACTCGTATAAGTATCTCCTACAACGGATACAAATATAACATTCACCTCAAATATAATTATATATATATATATATATAATATATATATATATATATATATATATATATTATACCGCAAGATATCTAAAGCTAAAAAGTAAAAAGTGCTCAACACCTAAATAGAGCAAAATAAAGCTAAACCTAATGAGTCAGAATACCTACTAACAGTTCGCTTAGTAGCTCATCAGGGCAAAATTCTAAGCATTAGGTTTAAATTTTTAATCATATATTATATATATATATATATATGAGAGTATAAACAAACAATGTGTTTATTATATGGTGTTTTAGCCGCAATTTTGGAGATATGTGCTTAATGAAGTCATACCTAGTTTTGAAAATTAATTAGTAATGATTAATGAATAATTAATTAATTAATAATTACCCGCCTAAAATTCATTAAATTATTAAACTATTAATTTTCAAAATTAGGTATGACTTCAATTAAGCACATATCCCCAAAAAAAAAAAAAAAAAAAAAAAAAAAATATTATATATATATATATATATATATATAGCCAGACTTGACGGCCATATAAACATGTAAGGTTCGCGTATTTTTACATAGTTTCCTTGTTTCTTTCTTGGAATAGAGACAACGACAGATTTCAATGGTTGTGAAAAAAAGTGAAGTGTATTATCAAACAACGTAGACAATAGTAAATATTTTGACTGTCCTTTCAGATACTTTTAAAGAGTTCTTTTTTTAAAAAGTTTTTCTAATCAATCAATGGAGAAAGAGAAAATAAAAATCGAAGATCTTAATTGCTTTAGGAAATTCGATTATCCAATTCGACCGTAAATAATCTCCTTGAAAATCAGGGAAACGGATTCTTATTATGAAATAAATAAAAACTTCAGTTTTCATGTTTATTCTGTTATGGAGTCAGACGTCTATTCGGGAGAGATTAATTCAATAAAACTCGAGAATAAAAAAAACGAAAAAAAAAAAAAAAAAAGACAAAAGAAAAAAAAGAAGAAAACAAAATTAGAAAAAATAAGAAACTTCTTTTCTACAAGAAAAGACAAGTTGTGGCACATTCTATGTAGTTATTTAGCTTAGATGTGGCACAAGGAGGAGTATGGAGCGCCTAATGAGAATCGAACTCGCATACAATGGTCTGCAAATCTAGCTTGCTAACCATTACATCACGTGAGTTGACATATCTATGTAGTTATTTACTAAGCTTAGATTAGATGTGGCACAAGCCATAAGTATGGAGCGCCCAATGAGAATCGAACTCACTAACAATGGTCTGCAAATCTAGCTTGCTAACATTACACCACATGAGGTGCCCATTTTATGGCAATAGTTAGTTATCTACTAAGCTTAGCTTAGATGTGGCACAAGGCCAGGAATATGGATGCCAATGAGAATCGAACTCACTAACAATGGTTTAGCTAGCTTGCTAACCGTGAGGTGTCATAGAAATAAGCTTAGCACATTTCAGAAGTATGGGGCGCCCAATGAGAATCGAACTCGCATACAATGGTCTGCAAATCTAGCTTGCTAACCATCACATGAGTTGACATATCTAGTAGTTATTTACTAAGCTTAGATTAGATGTGACACAAGGCCAGTAGTATGGAGCGCCCAATGAGAATCGAACTCACTAACAATGGTTTATAAATCTAGCATGTTAACCATTATACTACGTGAGGTGCCACGTTGTAATATAGTTATTTATAAAGCTTAACTTAGATGTGGCACAAGGCCAGAAGTATGGAGCGCCCAATGAGAATCGAACTCACTACAATTGTTTAGCTAGCTTGCTAACGTGAGGTGTCCATAAAATAAGCTTAGCACCAATTTCAGAAATATGGGGACCCAATGAGAATCTAACTCGCATACAATGGTCTGAAAATCTAGCTTGCTAACCATTACATCACGTGAGGTTGACATATCTATGTAGTTATTTACTAGCTTAGATTAGATGTGCACAAGCCATAAGTATGGAGCGCCCAATGAGAATCGAACTCACTAACAATGGTCTGCAAATCTAGCTTGCTAACCATTACACCATATGAGTACCCTGTAAATGCATATATATATATATATATATATATATATATATATAGTTATTTACTAAGCTTAGCTGATTATGTGGACAAGGCCTGAAGTATGGGCGCCCGTATAATTATATATATATATATATATATTATACACACACACATACATATACGTATACACATGCATATATATTATATATGTATGCATATATGCTAATATATATAACACATATACATATATTTACATATATGTTTACTAAGCTTATGAATAATTATTATTATTATTTACTAAACTTATAAATAAGCGATACACATATGTATACATACATACATATATATATATACACATATATATATATTTATAAGCTTATTTACTAAGCTTAGCTTAGATGGGGCACAAGGCATGAAGTATGGGCGCTCATATATTATATATATATAATACATATACAAATCAGCTCCCAAACAACATATACACATACTCATTCACTTTTGACCCATCCCTTATCATCCAACATTCTGACCAAACACCTGCATCGCCATATAACACTCCCGTTTAGAGGAAGAAAATCCACCAGCCATCCTCCAGCACCCCTGCCCCTACTGACAACCTACTGTTTTTCACCATTCTGCAAATGCCCTTCATTGAAGCTAGAACTGGGCTTTTGGTCCTGATGATGGTCTAAATGGCCGAAACGTTGCATCGTCGACAATAAACATCCAGTTTCCATAACGTCCGTGTTTGTCTACTTTTCTCCACAATACACATATACATATATATACATATATGTATAATATGTCGTAAAGGATCCACATTTCGTCACAAGTGACTATTCGTCAAGAAAGGGGTCATTGTGTTACGCAACTGAGCATCGAGCACACTTCAAACCGCCTAAGTTTTTGGTGCTCATTGAGCTCATGAGGAACCCATTATCGAGCTTTTTCACCTTTCAATACTCTGTAAATGGCGGGAAACTGTTGCAATGCTGACCACAAGTGTCTGAGACATTTCTCTGACACTTTATCGTGGATTTTGCTCAACAACTGCCTGCAATTGTTCATTGTCAAGACCGCATGTCCGTCCTCTACCTTCTTCATTTTCAAGACTCTCATCTCCACTGCGGAATTTCTGGAACCACCTTCGTACAGTCCGATCTCTTGTGGCTTCATCTCCCATACTTTGTTGATATTGGCAGCAGTTTCGGAGGCATTGTGCCAAGCTTGAACTCATGCAACATAAGAAGGCGAAGTCATGTTTTGGCATGTTCACTTTGAAGCCCCTATTTTTCAAAACATTTTCTATCTGAAAATAAAGTGAATTTTATTTTGAGCACACATTAATTATTATATATGCAAAAATTCACCTGAAATTAAACAAAAATTCTATGTGAAAATGACATTTCAAAACCGAGCACTTCAATCGGCCATTATTTTTGTAATAACCTAATGTCATAAAGTGTGTTATGGTGTATTACAAAGTCCACTATTTATTCACCTCAGAACTTATTCTATTCTAATAGTCTTATTGTTTAAAGAGTTTGTCATTGCCCTCCTTTGAGACTCTTCATAGCTATTGTAGTAACGAGTCGAACTTACCTGACTCAAAGCGTCCTCGATACCTGGCCTGCGAAACTGTCCCTGGAAAGGAAAGGAATGTGGTTGGGAGAAGAAGGAATGTGGTACGCCATTATGCCCACTCTGAGTAAGAAGTGTCAAGAAATTGGGGGGGGGGACAGAATGGACTTTTTATAGAGGTTGCGAGGCATTATGGGTGACTACCCATGGTGCATTGCAACTTTTATTTGACTATAAAAGCGACCTATTTTGGCCTGAACAGTGCACTGCATTTTTGTTCTTCAGTAACAGAGTGTCGAGAGAGCGAAAGAGGAAGTGAAAGAAGAGGAAGAAGAGGAAAAAGAAGAGAAAGAGAAAGAGAAGCTGGTAGACAATTTTCAGCTATTCTCTCTCTATATATCTTATTATAATGGAGATTGTGTGTTTGTCTGTCTGTAACCGAAACTATATCCCTACTCAAGTCACAATTCCCTTTGTTATTTACATCACATTCTCCACGATTTTATTTTTATTTAAACCTCAATTATAAATAAAATTGTTTTACATCATTAAGACTGTTCTACACACTAATAGCATGGAATTTTATATATATATACAACAAAAATTTTAATAAATATATGCTTAGTATTATTGATTTCTAATTGTTTGGTTTTATCTTATTGAATATGAGCAAAAATCTCTTCAATAAATCTTAAAAGAAATCCCTCAACAAAAAGAAATAACTGTAATATTATTCTTTACTTCCTATTTTAACTAAACAGTTTAATTAGGAAAATTTACCAATTAAAGACGGGAGTAACGGAAAATGATGGAAGAGTTAGTTTAAAAGTTGTTCTATTTTTCAATCATACCCCCTCTGTTCAAAATCTTTTTATCTACATTCTTATTCAGTTTCAATATATATTTAAAGTTATCAGAACTAAGTTTCCATTTCAATTCTTTTATTTTTTACTCCTTTAATAAATCTATTTTATGTTTTACTCCTTTAATAAATTTGATGATTTTACTTTACTTATGATACAAACTCTCTGATATTAAATTTTCAACCCCCATCCCCTCAGGCAATATTTATTTTACGTCGCCCAGAGGGCGTTTTTTATTTTGCTAGTATGTGTAATGATGATCATTACTACATGTTAAAAATGATAGTTGTCTTTACTTGTAAAATTACAACTCCAACATCCTGGGAAGGTTAAACAACACTATGACTGTAATAATCTTATTATAATGGATATTGTGTGTTTGTCTGTAACCGAAACTATATTACTACTCAATTCACAGTTCCCTTAGTTATTTACATCACATTCTCCATGATTTTATTTTTATTTAAACCTCAATGAATAATAAAATTGTTTTACATTATTAAGACTGTTGACCATATCTACATGATATTTACCGCGTACCCCACTTGTACGGGTCAGGCACAAAGTCCCTATTAACGTGGGACCACCCACGAGCCGAAGCTCATGGAGTGGCAGGTGAAAAATTGCGTCGATCCCGTCGGCATTCCCCCTCAAGGGGGGCGCCTCAGGCACTGGACAATAAACCCAGCCCTGCCCCTTTAAATCAAGGGGGCAGGTGTTGCCTGGGGGGATGGCCCCCTGGGATCGACGCTATTAACTTGTAAAGATCCA